>PVJA010000695.1:7333-117243 GCA_004027025.1 Myocastor coypus
TTTTTTTTTTTTTTTTTTTTTTTTTTTTTTTTTTTTTTTTTTTTTTTTTTTTTGTCTTTTTGAGACAGGGTCTCACTGTGCAGTTCAGGCTGGCCTTGAGCTCACTTTTGTAGCCCAGGCTGGTCTCGAACTCACAGCGATCCTCCTGCCTCAGCCTCCCGAGTGCTGGGATTACAGGCGTGCGCCACCACGCCCGGCCGGAGTTCTTTACATATTCTGGAATTCGCTCCATTGGATTTTCACTCTGTTAGCTTTTCCTTTGTTTGCAGAAGATTTTGATTGTAATGCAATCTCATTTGTTGATCCTCAGTGTTATTTCTTTGGGTAACGAGGGTTCTGTTGAGAAAATTTTCACCTATGCTTACGTTGTCAAGAGTCTTAGATGCTTCTGCTTTCAGTAGCTTGTATTCTTCTTTTAACATTTATATCTTTGATCCATTTTTATTTTAGCTGAGTGTGAGGTGAGAGATGATCTTGATTCGGTGTTTTGCGTGATGACAGCTAGCGTCATTCGCTAGAGGCCATCTTCTCTCCTGTGTACCTGTTTAGCCTCATTGTTGAAGATCAGATATCTGAGGTTGTTTCTGCACCCTCTATTCTGTTCCATGGATCTACAAGCCTGTTTTTATTCTAGTATGCAGTTAAACTTTAAATGAAATGCTTTGTCTTGTCCAACACTATATCTTTTCTTTATTTCCACCTCAGAAAATTTTCAAATTTAATGTGTTTAATTACGTCTTCTTGGCGGGAAGATAACTCCACGGCACAAGTGCCTGCCTGGCAAGTATAAGATTGTGAGTTTGAACCCTGGTCACACACACACACACACACACACATACACACACCAAAAAAAGATGGAGGAATCATGTTTTCTTTCTTTTGAGTCTCAGCAACTTAATATTATCTGGACCCATACCCAGCACATCTCTTTATAAATGGAAAAAAAGCATGAAATTCCTCTCATAAATAATGTAACATAGAAATAATATTTCATCCTCAGAACTCCTTCAGAGAATAACACTTTATATTGAAACAACCACTGGAGCAACATTACATGATTTTCATAGCTCATATCACCGTGTGTGATTTATTTTCCAAAGTTGATTTAACCATTTTACTTTCCTTGCTTTTAATTTTTAAAATTTGCAACCTTGATGAGTTATTGACTTGTTTTCCTGATGCAGTAGGTTTATTTCATTCTCAGCACTATTAATTATACGACCTAATCACATATAAGCAGAAACACTGCAGACACATTAGTTTTCTTGGACGTGTGTTTTTAACCTTTGGAGGCTGGAAACCTTTTGCACTTTCTCTTTGGCCTCAGTGAGCCATGATCTCGTTCATTATTAGCTGATAATTTCATTGTTCTTCTTTGTGGAAGAGGTCTCCAGTAACATCTGTCTTAACATTTTGTGTCTAAGAGTCTCACACCATGGCCATTCCCACTGATCCAAGAAAGGAAGCCTCTGCATAAGGGCTTGCTACTCCATCCCTTCCTTATGCAGGTTGCACAAGAAAACACTTCTGTGCCTACACACTGTCCCACAGACACTCTGGCCCCCCTGCCTGGGATGAGACTTACTTCTCTAACCACTGCCCTAGCAATTTTATGTGAGCCAGGTTTGGAACACCCGCTGAGGAGACCACTTCACCCTTTCCCTGGACCTCACATCCCAACGGCCATTGTTCCACCCACCCTCCTAGGCCTCCTGTCAGACATCATTCCCAAGCAAACATGTTTTGAGCAATGATTTTTTTTCTTTGTCATCCTCTTTTTTTTTTTTTTTTTTTTTTGCCAAATCAAAATGAGATCTCATTCACTGAAGCCTTGGTTCTTCTAAAAATCACACAGCACTTTAATGAAAATTCTTTCTCAATGTACATCATTTTAATTCTTGCGGATGTGATTTCCTCCTCTTAGTCTTTATTTCTCTGTCTCATATTCTATTAAATTTTTTTACATTTGATGTTCTTTTCTTTTCTTTCTTTCTTTCTTTCTTTCTTTCTTTCTTTCTTTCTTTTTTATTCTTTTTTTGGACTGGGGATCAAATTCATACCTTGCTCTTGCCAGGCAGGTTCTTAGGCTGCTGAGCTATCTCCCTGGCCCTACCTCATTCTCTTGATCCTCATCTCTCTCTGATGGGATATAATGGATTTATCAGCTTGGTAACTTATAAGGCTGGATGTAGACTGGCTTCAGACACAGCTGGAGCCAACTACTCAGTCAACAGAATCTTTCCTCTCTGTTCATAGCCCTTTCTTATGCCTCATCAGCAGATGGTAGAGGTGATTACAGCAGGTCCAATCTTTATTTCACCATCTCAGTCCAGACAACTAAGACGCTTTCTCAATAATACCAGCAGAATTTCTAGGCCTGGCTATTGTGAATTGGGGTGCAGTCTATGTTCCCTGGGGTCCTCCCCATTTAAACCACATAGGTAGAGAGTATAGGGAAATGAGGAATCAGGACTCAGTTAACCGGAAGTACAGAAAACAGGACAGGCAAAACCAACAAATGTCACCTGTTTTACCTTACCTAATCTCCTTTAAAAGATACCCCTTCCCAAGGCCCCGTTTCTCCTAGACTTAATTATCTGCTATTCTGAAATTTTCCTCTAGGGCATGACTCTGAACATTAAGATTAATACCTAAGCCTATAGCAGAGGAAAAGAAAATGTGTTTCAAGATGCTTTAAAAAGGAGTTCACGCAGGAGGAAAGCATGCTCTTTAAACCAGGAGCAGAGGGAGGAGCCCCACTTACTCCTGTGATAACCACCTTCCTGTAAGAGCCACCTGGGGGCCATTGAGTGACTTTACTGTTTTACAAATAGTAATACTGGCCAACACACTAGGACTTGCTCCTGAATGTTCCACTCCTCCCAACACCACCTTTCTGAGACTGAGCCTTTAACACAGGGGCCCTTAGAGGACACACAAGCTGTGTCCAAACCACAGCAAGCAACAAGCATTTTTATAGGCCAAATGAGGAAGGCAAAGAGGAGAGATCTGATTGGCTACCACTGGGCTAGTGTCTTACTAGGGGTCAGTGTGATGCAGCGCTGGTTTTATTCAGGGTCAGCGGGTGGGCTGGCTTCCTGTGGTTGGCTGGAGCTCAGCTCTTTGTGTCTGGTGGAAAGCCAGCCATTAGTAATAAGAAACACACTCCTCAGGCCTTGGATGGAACCAAGCGCTGCAGCCTGCCTTGCAAGTGAAATGTCCTGGCTTCAATTCTTTGTAGCTCCCCAGAAAGAAAAAAAAAAGAAATATTTTCCTAAGTTAGATTTCAGTTAGTCTATGTGCTACCTTATTTTGCTGTTTGTTACACAGAAAGAGAAAATAGGCCCAGGCCGTGTGCATTTTTTTTTTTTTTTTATCTTTTTGAGACAGGGTCTCACTATACAGTTGAGGCTGGCCTTGAGCTCACTTTTGTAGCCCAGGCTGGTCTCGAACTCGCACCAATCCTCCTGCCTCAGCCTCCCGAGTGCTGGGATTACAGGCGTGAGCCACCACGCCCGGCCAAGAGCCACTTTTTTTTGTTTGTTTGTTTTGTTTTTTTGTGGGACCAGGGTTCGAACTCACGACCTTGCACTTGCCCAGCAGGCACTTGTGCCTCGGAGCTATCTCCCCAGCCCCTACATTTTTATTTTTTAACGATTAAAAATGTTATATAATAACGTATGCCTGTAAACTAAAACTATGAATCAAAAAAGCAAATCTGGAAAAGAGCACAGTGGAGAAATATAAGACAAATTAAATATTCTGCAAAATTGGTTTTCACCTGCTTATTTAATTTAATTTCTGCAATCCTTAAGCACATAGTGACACCAAGAAGTATCTCTCAGGAAATAGAACCGGAGCTCATAAGCAATGTCTGGCCACAAATAAAACATGCTCCAGTTACATGTCTGTCAGTAGCAAGTCTGTCAACACCATGGTATCACATTTCTAATTTTGCCAGTCTGATAATCTGATTGGGGAACCATATCTAATTGCTTTAATTTATGTTTGCCGAGTATCAAGCCATGGCAGGTATCTTTTTACATACTTCACATGTTAATAGCTATTAGTAATTTTTCCTCTGTGAAATCCTTTTTAAAGATAATTTTGTTAGATTGTCTTTTTTGGGAGGGTGACTTTTTACATATTTTGTGTAAAATTTTTTGCTGTCTTATATATGGTATAATATTTTCTCCCACTCTGTGTTCGTCATATACTTCTTTCAATCTAGGCTTCTTTTTCTGTGACATGTAAGAAGTCCTTTTCTTCATAAAGTTTATAAATTACTCAGATGTTTTAAATATCCTTTTTATAATTTTGGTGTTATGTATGTAGTTAGGACATCTACACATTAGTTCATTGCCTGAGTTGTTGAGAAAAGGACATACATTAACTTTTTCTTAATATCCGGAAAGTGACTCCCGCTTTGCTGACTAATGTGTTCTTCCCTGTCATGCTTGCAGATTTAGCTGTTATGACTTGCCACGTTTGTATGGAGACACAAGTCAGGGGCCAGAGCCCCCGTGGTATTCACTGATCTGTTTTTCTGTCTTTGGCCCATATCACACTGCTTGGGTACTATGTGATATACCAAGTCATCATTTTGGGAAGGACAACTCTTTCTTTTTCAAAATCGTATTTTGTGTATTCTCTCATGTATATTTTTCCATTTGAATTTTACCATCAGCTTGATGAGCTTCCTGAGAAGCTGGGTAGAGATCTAGATTTGTTATCTATTCAGTCTATAGATGAATTCATAGAAAAACAGACTCTGCAATATTGAGCCTGTTCATTCATGAAGCTGTTATAGCTTACATTTATACTTTTCTCTTTTTTGGCCTTAATAAAGTTTTGAAATTTTCTTCACAAGGGTTTTGTACATTTGTAGCTAAGTTTATTTCTAGATATCTCATAGGTTTTATTTTCAAACTGCCATAATTTTATCCCAACTTCCGTCTTTTTTTTTAATTCCAAGCAGGTTCAGCTACAGCTTCCTAGTTTTAAATGTAAAGGAGCAAATCTGATTGGCTAGAGCCCTGGACATTTTTACTCTGCTGATATTTTAAAATATATTTGAGTTTTCTCAGTTAATTTTTAGAATATTCAACATAGTTTAATTTTTAGAGCATTCATGATAATATTCCATTTGAAAGACATGATAAGAACCATAACTATGAATTAAGATATTCACAAAAGTAACCTGAATGAATGCATATACACTAAATCATTAAAACTTGTCATCCTACAGGATGTGGGAAACTTTCCATTTCTGAAATATGTCTTCCAAGAGCATAAGTTTTACCCCCAAAGAATCTCTTCCATATTCCCTATTATGCATGTAAAAGATTTATCAAAGTAAAATTAGCATTAAGTAAAATGTACATATTGAAGGCATTTGGTTTGAAAACCACATTCAAAATAATGAATATTTTCAAGAGTTTCATCACTTCTAATAGAGTTTGTGCTATTTTGAAATCTCTTTCTCTCAATTCTTCAGCCTCTTCTCAGTGTTCCCATCCATACTCAACCAATCATCTGCTGGCTGCCATGTTTTACATGAGCTTGGATTTTCTAGAACTTCACGTAAATTGAATCAGGCATCATCTTCTAGTTTCATTCATTCACCAAAATGATTTTAAGGCCCACCATGCCATTCCTTTTGACTGTTGAGCAGTATTCTACTATACATTAAAGTTGGCTTATCAGTTTATTTTTTGATGGACATTTGGGTGGTTTTTGGTTTTTGGATACTATGCACAAAGTTAGTATGGATCTTCATACATAAATCATGGACATCTTTCCTGACTCAATACCCAGGAATGGTTTGATAGAGTCTCTCAGTTGGTATATACTCCATGTTTTAAATACCCTTCAATGGGCTGGGGAGATAGCTCAGTGGAATAAGTGCTTGCCTAGCAAGCACAAGGTCCTGAGTCCAATCCCCAGTATCACACACACACACACACACACACACACACACACACACACACACACAAATACCCTTCAAAAACTATTTCTGAAGAAGTTACACCATTTTCTATCCCAGCAGTAGGTACACAAGAGTCCGTTACATCATGTTCTTGACAACACCTGGTATAGTCCATCCCGTTCACTTTAGCTAATCTACTGGGAGGGGGATCCACATTTCGGCTGATATTATTTTTATGTGGTGACTTTTTTCATTCCAAACTTCATGTTTAGAACCCCTTTGAATGAAATTTTTTTTTTTTTTTTTACTTTTATGTATTTGGTACAGTGTCTCACTACACAAGTCAGACTCATAGTGATCCTCCTGCTATAGCCTCCCCAGCCCCAGGTCTGGGATTACAGGCATATGCTACCACACCTGGTCTCAGTGACTGGCTCAGTGGGTCCAGCACAGCATGTACGGAGGATCAAACTGAGCCCTTGTGCTAGCCAGGCAGGTGCTTATGCTGCTGGGCTATCTCGCCAGCCCTAAATAACCAATTTGAGTATTTGTCACAAGTAGCACAGATTCAGTGGTGAGTTTCCTGAAACAATCTCCATTAAACCTGTTAGGCTATGCAGTACAGTTTCTAGGTATCATAGAAATGATGTCAATGTAAACATTTTTCCTTTATCTCTAGTTGAAATTCTTTCCACTGGCATCAATCTTTTCTTTTTTACATCTAACAAGGACAAGTGTAACAACCAACTCTCTTGTTGCTCTTGTTCCCACAAACTGATCCAGCCTGTTTATTTCTTAGCTTATCTATGAAAGGGATGCAGAAAAAGAGAAAAGGAGGGAAGCAAGCTAGCCGTAATGCATACTGAAAGCGGCTGGAGCAGGAGTGCGATGATGCGGCAGTGGAGCCAGAAGTCAGGGCAGCCGGCCTGGGCCTGGCTCTTCACATCTGCATTCACAGTAAATCAAAGTGCTTCCTGGCGAAACAAGCTGTGGTTTTCGGGACTGGGCATGCTCATCATTTTCAGTGGTTCTCAACCTTTCTGATGCCGTGAGCCCACAATACAGTTCCTCCTGTTGCGGTGACCCCAAACCAAAAAATAACTTTGATGGCTACTTCAAAAGTGTAATTGGGGCCCGGCAGGATGGCTCAGTGGTCTAAGGTGCCTGCTTAGGAAAGCTTAGGCGGCTGCAGGGACCGCGGTTCGATCCCAGGCACCACATGCTGCGCCAGCCCTGCCCTCAGGGCAGGCTGAGCCGGCCATAAAAATAAATAAATAAACAAAAGTTCTGAAACAAGAAAAAAATAATAAAATAAAATTTTAAAAAGTGTAATTTTGCTACAGTTATGATTTGGAATGGCTTTAGGCGACCCCTATGTTTTGGTCGTTTGACCCCCTCTGGGGTCGTGACCCACAGGTTGAGAACCACTGATTTAGATCCAAGCCACAGCGTATTCATGATCTGTCATACAATCGCTGGTGAGTACCTTTGTATGTGTCTAGGTGGAGTCATGTCTCTGTGAAAGCCTTTGGTACAGCAAACAGGGATGTAAAATGCCAGTAAAACTGTATGAGAGTTGCCCAGAGAAGCCCCGTGTAGGAGAACCAACCCCCCAAGACAGAAGGTGCTAAGGCTGAATAAAAGGGGAGAGCAACCCAGGACTGTATAAAGTGCAGTATAATAGGAATTTATGGGCAGCCCCCCTGGGGAGGGGCGACGAGATAGGGCGATCCTCACGCTCAATCAGAGGCCAGGGGAAAGCTAAGCTAGACAGAAGTGGGTTGTGGCCAACCAGAAGGGAACCTGTGCTTCCTCAGAAACCACTTACATATGACCATCAGAAATACTCAAAGGACAGCAAAAAGAGCTGGATGGCTGTGCCAGAGACTTTGTCCTGTCAGATTTGGGATGCAGGACAGAGTCGACTGGCAGGCAAAATAACAGTAGCAACCAAGATGGAAGTAGTCATGTCAAGCTCTATTCCTGTAGCTATGCTGGCAAATAATAAAGTGGCATAGTAGCGCTGAAGAGACTATGTTAAAATGCTAATTGAAATTAGAACTTCGTGGTGGGACTATAGGTGCTTCTTTCTTACTACCTGCATTTGTAAAAGTAATCTTTATCACTTAATAAGACCATAGGAAGCAGTGTTCAAAAAAAGCATGTAAAAATGACAAATACAGTTAGACCAAATATGTATACATACATATATCTATATATCTAGTCAATGTATCTGCTTAAAAAATGGCTATCAGGAAGCACCACAAATGCTAATGATGGTAAGAACAGGTAATTCATTTTAATAAAGAGCGCATATTCTGTCACGATAAAATATAGTAGCAAGTAATAACAGTGTGTTCCTGCCTGCAGAATATAAATCACTCATCCTAGCCTCTTCCCCATGCCCTTCTGCCTGTCATTCTCCTCTTGCCACCACATTCCCTCTCCTATGCTATTGTACCAACCAACTCAGGTGTTTCATAAGCAGCCATGATGGTACAGTGCTTGTTGTGGTTCTTGGTGTTATTTCCATCTACAGTACCTCTTTCTCCTCATCTCTGATAGGTCAGAAAATGTCCTGGAGAAGCCAGGCATAGTGGCACACATTCTAGCCCCAGATACTGTGAGGCTGAGGCAGAGGCAGAGGATTATAACTTTGAGGTTAGTCTGGACAACTTCATATTCAGTGTTAAAATATCAAATAAAGAAGAAGTGTGGGGATGTCAGTCTGGGTTCAATCCCTAGTTCTGGAAGAAAGGAGAGAGAGAGAGGGAGAGAGAGAGAGAGAGAGAGAGAGAGAATCAGAATCAAAGGAGGGGAGGGCATGATGGAAGGGGAAGCCTGGGTAGAGGAGGGCAGAGGAGAGAGGAACGGGCACGAAGGGAGGGAGAGAAGAGGTAATGTCTTGAAGATTGCTGGGGCACGTTGATATCGTGTGGTTCGAAGCTCTAAGCCCTGCTCACACGGTGGTGATCACATAGCTGGTCTTTCCGGAGAGAGCCTCATATGGGATCATTCTATTAGCATGAGCTCAGGCAGGATCTTAGCTCATAAGTAAAATGACAAAGACAATTCCATCCCACAGGTTAATCTGAAGGTTTAGAAGTTATATCCAGGACCCTGGGACAAAGACCAAACACGTGGATGTCATTCTAGCTCAGACACCAATTCCTCTTCCTCGGTGCCCACCAGGCTTGCTCTCAGATTCCATCTCTCCCTTGGACACTGCAGCGATGCTGTCAGTCTATCGGCACTTGTGCACGGTCCGTAATGTTACAGTCCATGTGGGGAGGGGGCCTCCTGTACACGACTCATCTTCATTTCTTTGTCATCCCCTCTCCCTTCTCCCCCTCAACCCCTCTCTTGGTCCCCTTCCTTCTCTCAACACACGTCTGAAGTACATACCATTTCCATGTCTTGTGTGGAGTTGGTACCTGTTGCGATACATGCCAGTTCCTGTTACAGTTAGTGACGCACATGCTCTTCTTCCCTGTGCACTGGAATCTCTTTGAGGACAGAAAACATAACTTATTAAGCTTTCTGATCCCCTCAGTGAAAACACTGAGGCACTGTTTTTCTTTTTAATGAATTTAATTAGGATACTTTATTTCTCAATAAGGCCTCTTCTTTCAAATCAATGCTACAATCTCTTACCTGGACCTACTCTTTTCTAGTTATGTTATAAGCAACAGTGCAAGCCGTTATCTTCATTTTCTTGAGAATTCAATGTGGGTGAAAAAATTTTAAATCACAGGATATTGATGCACAGGTTAGATGTAAAGCATCTGTATGCTTTTATGTCTGTGTGGCAGAAGCAGTTATTTCATTTCTGTCTGAAGGGAACAGTGTTGCAATAGTATGGTTTTCATTTCAGAGCTTAATTTTGAGCTTTTCTTAGTTCTTCAGTTTCGGGTAGCCCATCACTAAGTCTCTTGGATGAAGTCCTAGATTTTTTGCAAAGAAATTGGTATTTGAAAAAAGAAAATGTTCTATGTAGAGTGCACCCATTCCGCCACCATTGCTTTGTTTTCTTCATTGAAAATAAGCGATTGCTTCTGGGACAATAATAGACTAGAGCTCTGAGGGGTCTCCAGGGAAACCACATTCCATATTCCCTTTCTTATCTGCGAGTTGATTTGGAGCTGCAGGATTGCAGCGTGGGTTAGCAGTAAGAGTACTGAGGTAGAGTGAGGCTGTTAGTCCATGGCTCTCCTATGTAGCTTTATGAATTTAGAGCTCAGGAAACAAATATTTTTCAGGCTCCTGTACTGTGCCATGTCCTGTACTAGCTTCTTAGAGTATATTATAGCCCTGAGAGATCCAAAAGCATATTATCTAGGGAGGATGATAAGCGCTGAAAATAATTACAGATAAAGACATACACTTTAGGAGTGTAACTGGAACTAACTTAAACTTCTGGGTTGTGGAAAGTTTAAGGATTCCAGATGAGTTCCCTTTTTGTCATCGTTTTCTTTGTTCATAAAAGCATTCTGATTTACTCTAGTATGTGTTTCCCTATGCTACATCCACCCTGAGGTAGGCTGTACCACAAAAGCTGGTCAGAAATTAAAAGTTGGCATGAAGTTGCTTTTATTTCAATGTGAGCTAAACTTACATATGCGAAGAGTGAGGGAAAAGACACGTGGGAGGGTCAAGGAACCAGGTGAGGGGTGTAAGGCTCTGCCACCTCCCTTGTGCCTCCTGAGCTATGCACAAGGATTATTGTAGCACAACTGGAATAGAATGAAGACTTTGCTAGGGTTTGGGTGTGAAGATGTCCACAAAGCCCTATTTATTAAAGTCTTCGTCCCCTGCTTACTGCTATTGGCAGATGGTTGTTATGGCTTGTGTCTAGATGTCCCCACCCAAAGCTTCATGCAGTCATAGGTGAGGCTTTGTGCAGGTGGCTGGATCTAAGGTTTGTGGTGTTAGGATCAAAGATGCAACACTAGAATTAAGGGCATGAGCACGGCCCAGCTCCCTATCCACATCATGGATGAGATATAAGGGATAGGAAGGGCTTGATACTTGTCACTGTTGCTTGCTGCCATATTGGCACCTGCCTTCTGCCTGCCCTGCTTGGCCATGGACCTTTTTTCCTCTGTGATGCTGCTCCTCCATGTCACCGTGCTTTGCAGCCAGCCAATTATGAACTGAAACCCCTACAGACTGTGAACCAAAATAAGCCTTTCTTCCTTTAACTTCCAATGTCAGTTATTTTTGCCTCAGCAACCAGAAAAGGTAGTCAAGACAATAGTAGAAATGTGAAGAGCTGGGGCCTACAGGGAGGTCTCTGGAGCACTGAGGGGTGGAGGCAGGCAAAGGACAGTGGGATGCTAGTCCACTTCTGTGCTTCCCCTTGTGATGAATGAGCTTGTCTGCCCATGCCGTGCTTCCCTAAGCCCCAAGCAACGCAGCAGGCTCATGAGAGACTGGGACCTGGTATCTGTGGCTATAATGGAAAGCGAACTAACATATCCATCTGATCAAAGGAGCTAGTGAGGGTGATCCTCAGCTTCACAGGGAAAACCAAGCAAGTGGAGAACTCTTGAAGAGTTTAAAGAAAGAAAATAAATGAATGGAAACTTCTTTTTACCTAGTACGAAAGCAGTAAATTCTTGGTTTCTAAACTGTAAGCTACCAGTGCATGAGCACATTGTCAGAACAGACTGGTAGCATATAATAGTTTAGGAATTCATTACTTCTTTTGGGTGAAGCTGTGTGCTATCAGGAAATCTCAAACACTAGTGGACAGAAGCTGAGTTATGTTGACCTTATGAAAAAACATTTAGTTTTTCTATAAATTAAATTAGTGCTAAGTTGCAAGTGATGCATTGCTCTTGTTCCCAATGACTTTCATTCTAGAATTTTCCTATAATAATGCTTTAGCATTACTATAGGATGACGTATGTTGATGGTTTTTCACTGTGGTATTTTTTTTGGGAGCCCAGACTTACATCTGTAGTACTGTTTTAATGGAGATTGACTAAATAGGTCAAGCTTACCCAATGGCTACTTTATAGCTGTACAAAGGAAGAATGACCATTTATCTACTAATAAAAAGTCAGCCCTAGGACATATTATTACACAAAGTAATATACAGCAAGGCTTGTATTATGGTTATCAATTATTTTAAAGAGAAGAGAAAAGAAAAATATGTGTTACAATGTACTCTTATAGCCTTAAAGGTTCTCTGAAATAAAATGTGTGTGTACATGTGTGTGTGGGGTGTGTGTGTGTGTGTGTGTACACACACATGTGCAGTGAGGATACAGAGAATTAATTCTGCCTATAAATATGAACTGTGAAATGAAACCAAAAGTTAGGCTAAAGAAGAAGATACTTATTCTGGGTGTTTAAAGGAGTTCCAATACCTGAAGGCTGAGTTGTGATGGAAGAAATAGGAAATCTTTAAAAAGTCAAAGCTGCAAGCATAAATTGTTTTTCACAAAGTATGATTATTGGAAACAAATGGTACCAAAGTCTACTGGTTATAGCTGTTCTAAAGCCCCAAATACAGCCAACATGAGCCAGCTTCTAGGACGCTATGCTTCCTGTTGTTTTCCCTACTTTCAAGACTGTTCAGTTGAGGGCTCACTCCTTCACTGACTCCGTGGCTTAACCTTGGGGGCCCTCAACCAAGACGAAGCCATCCTTTGATCTCAGTCCACAGAATGCTTTCTAGTGCCACGTGAATGGATCAGCCACGTGAACGCATTAGTGGTTCACAAAGTTGCAAAGTCTATGCCCAGGGATGTCATAGCCTTAATAAAACGTGGGCGTGTCATTCATCCTTGCTCCAACATTTGCATTTTGGGTAAATTTAATTTCAAGCCTTGTATTTTCAGGCAAATTGGACCCAGTGTTTCAAGAATCATTTCACCTTCTATTTGTGAACTGTAGTCAATACCTGACCTATTCTTTAGGCCCTTGAATACCCTATGATATCAGCTGCCAAGAGAAAAAGGAGATATCAGTGTGGTTAGCTATGAATGTGGCCAATCCAACTGGAGAAATTAAAAGAATGAGAACTATACTTGAAATTTGTGATTTCCTGCCCTTATGAATGTTATGTGAGATATTTCCTATAAGAGCAGAATTGACACATAATACTGGATAGATATGGGGACCAAAATCAACTGAAGAACCTAAGCTCAGTTTTTCTAGTATATACTCAAAAATTTCTGACACCAGGCTTAGGGAGATTGGCTTAGCCAACTCAACAGACACCCACTAAGTAGCCTTCACATCATTTCCGACACTGCACTCTTGAAGGTAATGTCAGATCTCATGGGCTAAGGGATCAGTCCCACAAGTCTTTCCCTACTTCAAATGTAGACAAGAGTCTGATGTATTGATCTCTTTGATTTAATTAGCTTGCTAGGGTAGCTGACAGAACTCAGGAAGCACATGTACTTGTTTATTGTAAAGGATATTATAAAGGATACAGAACATACAAAATGAAGAGATGGATAGGGATTGATGGAAGAAAAACCATACAGAACTTCCATGCCCTCTGCAGGAGGTACACCACACTCTCTTCTCGAAGCTTCCACCTGTCCACTTACCCAGAAGCTCTCTGAACCCATACCTTAGTGATGGCTTAATTACATTACATAGGCTGATTCAGTAGATCATTGCCCAACTTCATCTCCTGCCATGCTCCTTTGCCCTGAGGTTGTGGAGCTGCGGCTAGGAGTATCCAGCTTTTAATCTTACATTGAACTTTCTGGGTGTGCGTACCCCCCCCCTCCCATTCTTAGCTATTCAGGCAACTTGAGCCCTTCAGTCAATTCATTTGAATACAAAAAAAAAAAAAAATCACTCAGGAGAGTTCAAAGATTTCAGAAATTGTGTGACGTGAAACTGGAAGGAAGACTAAATATACATTTTACAGTATCACGCCCACACTTAGTGAGACTCTTCTACCGTTTCTTTTCCTACTCATTTCCTGGGGTGGGGGTGGGGGGGATCTCACCATAGTTTGTCCCTGTCGATTTGGCATTTCTCAACCTAAAAGTGAGAAAACATAAGTATGAAAGAAGTTTCTCTGCTCTTTCCTGCGGATCATGTTCATATAACCAAAGCATGAGAACCAAGTTGAGTTGCTACAGAGACCAGAAGTAATGTGAATGGAAGAAGTGCATGAGGCATCAGAGAGCAGAAGGGACTGCAGACCATGGCCCCGGTCTCCCTCATTAAAGACAACTCCGGCTACTCGCATACTGCTGGCTGGTATTAGTGGAAACACATGCCAGTGTCGTCCGAACTTCCCACTTTTCAAAAGCTTCCAAATTTATATTTTTCAGATTTTTTAGATTCTGTGTGCAAATCTGACCTGTAAATGCCAATCTCTGGTTTTTAGGCATTTCTTCATCTTTGATAAAACTTGTAGAGCTTATCATAATTTAAATGTTTAAATATTCCTTGGTGTGAAATCCTGCAAGATATTTTTCAAAGCAGAATATATTATGTATATTTTTTGCCATTGTCCTTAAGATAACTTTTCAAATTCTAAAGAGATAAAATTCCTTTATAGAAACAATATTGCCTTTACTTTATAGGGTATGTAGCTCTGTTTTAATCATTTAGGTATTTCTGAAAAGGTGTGAGTTCCAATCAAAAATACCTTAAGTAGTAAATTAGACTCATCCACCCATGGACAGCAACCAATCCATCAGTAAATACAAAAGCTTACAGTAGGACCAATTTAATGCCAAATGTACCCACTGAAAAGGTGGGGGTGTACTTCAGATCTGAGGTCTAAGTTATGGAAAAGAAAAAGTCACAGGAGGTGAAGGCTGGCAGTTTGAGGCTGGTAACTGCCCAAATTTTGATAAGAATTGAAGCTCCAGGATTTCTGGAGTGTTAGTGCTTCCCTGGCATACTGTGGACCAATTCATGGTCTTAGGAATCAAGCTCATACCTCATCTTGCGCAGCAAAGAAGGATGGAAAATAGGATTTTCAAAAAGAGAATAGAAGCCAAAAATGTAAACTTTTATAAAAGGGAAGGGGAAGAAGGATTGAAGGGAGTGGAGAGGGATGAGAAAAAAAAATTCTGATACGTAATGTACAGGTTCCAACTCCCTGTGACAGGTGTGGCCAGTGTATATGGTAAATCTGTGCTACCAAAGGAAGAATGAAAAAATCAAAGATAACCTTATCAGTGGATGATTACAGGGAGCAGAACTTAACTAGAATAGTGTTTTCAGTTTGCTTTTTTTTTTTACATATTAATTAGGGAGAGAGAATAGATCAAAACATTTGCTTTTTTTTTCTCTTTTCTTTTTGTATTTTAGGGAAGGGTTTACGGGGTGTTCAGGATTTCACTACTAGATTGATCTGCCTGTTTACAGCCTCCCAAGAACTGGGATTACAAGCACACACCTCCACACCCAGTTTCAATTCCCATCTAAGTGTGTCTCAAGGGCGGGCCCCAGCACAGCTGGCCAGAAGATAGAACCCCTGGTCCATGCTCCTGCTTGCAGGCACTTTATTCTGCTGAGCTATTTGGCCTGCACTGAAAACTCTTACAAGAAAAAATTATTAATTTTATTATAAGGATCAGTCATTAACCTAGAAAATGTTTAGAAATGCTTGGTATAAAATAGCTCATAAATAAAACTGTGCTTAGACTCTGGCTCCAGGCAGTCCCAGACACATACTTTATTCAATTTGGTTAATGCAAATACAAGGTCAGAATCAGAGATCTGGGTGAGTATTGAGTGCTGGGCCATTTTGCTATGATATCTGCGCTAAATATTTTACACACTCTTATGAAAATGTCCTCCATTTGCATGTGGGTTCAGCCTTGGGTTATAAAAATAAACTGCTGAAATCATTTAGTGAAGCTCATGTATCTTATAACCAAGGAAAATAAGGTTCTGGTGAGTAAAATGTGTTTATCAATGTGGTACAGTACAGTGGAGGGCTAGGGCTAGCTAGAATCAGGTTAGAATGTGCACATCGTTACATACCTATGTTTATTTAGGGATAACCTATGGCATTAACCCTTTCTTAAAGTTTATTGGTGTAATTAGAAAGTTATTTTATTGGCTATGATATTCTTATACTATTATGTCTTCCTTGAGAGAGAGAGGGGGGGGTGTACAAAATGAAGCTTTGGACATTTTCTAATTCCTGTCATTTAGGGGAATAGGGGCAATAGGAATGTATTTTGGCAATTCTCCAATCTTCTTGGCTCTGGAAATCACCTAAAGACAGAAGATACTTGTCGTACAATGGTATCCAGGTTCGCAACTCAGAATCATCTTCTAGCTTTTCTGATGCCCTGAGTGGATTTCTGATAATGCTTTGTATTACACGACACTGTCACAGTGTCCTCAGTGAATGCTTCTGCGGAATGCAACTGGCTAACTTTCAGGTCACTGTGACATGAAGGAAAAGCTGACTTTAGTTCAGAGGCACTGTGTGATGATGTCAGCCTGGAACCTTCTTTGTTCCAGAAAATTGCCAGTTTTTATGAGGGAAAGTCAAAGGGGAAGAAATGTGAAAGAATAGAAATCTTATTTGCTAAGGTTAATGAATTCCTTAGGCATGGCTGACATAATAGCAAGCAAAGCGTTAGCGAGGATGACACAGGTAAGTGATGACTGTTTAGGGACCTTTGAGAGTAAAAATTCAGGATGGAGTTTCCCTTAGTGGATGGAGATCCCAATTTTTCCACTTGGGTTTTAGCTTATCCCTCAAGCTCACTTTTCCACCTGCAAAATGAAGCATTAGGGAACCCTTGTGAACCAGCTCTTCAGCCCTTCCTAGGTCACCTTCTCTGTAGCCTTCATTTCCCGGGAGTGCTAAGCCTTGACTGAGGCCAGTCACACTTCTACACAAGAGACCCCCAAAGGAGCAAGACACTGAGACTGCATCCGGTCCCTTTATTAAAAGACAGCTTAACTTTTTTCAGTACAACTATAATTCCTAATGAGTACTATCATATACAATCCCCTGGGATTAAAAGCCACAAACTTTTTTTTTTTTTTTTGCCATTTGTAGAACTTAAGAGCTCATTACCAAGACTACTTGAATCTGTGTTGTCTTGGACTAGAATCCCAACTGGAACCCAGTAAGTATAGTTTTCTTTGTTCTCTATTTTATTTTTATCAACTACCTCCTGGTGAGTTCATAGAGTTCAAGCTTTCTTAAGAATATATATGCTAATCTGATTGATGTATGCCTTGTGTCCTCCACAGGGACTTCAAACAATGAAGCACCGCTATCACTGGACATTGTCACAGTGGTTGTTCATGTTGTCCACGGTCTTCTCAGACACCTCCAGTCCTTTCCTGCTTCTGCCAACCCTGCCACACACAGACAGAATGCTTCTTTCACTGTCACTGAATTCCAGGTAGCACTGGCTCTGACCACTGATATTTTACAGCCGAAGAAGTGATTTTAGGTGCATGCCCATGGAGTTCACTGGTCTTATCATGTTTGTCATCATACAAAAGTGACTGGATTGATAGAAAGGTGGAATGTCTTTTGAAGACAGAGTTACAATGCTAGCTGGGTGGCAATAGCTCACAGGGCTGCAGCAAAGGCTGTAAACACTTTGCATCAATGCTCACTGTATAGTACTACGTCTCCCATAGCCAGGATTCATGGGTCCAGGGTGGCAGTAGGAATGGTACCACTCACCATTCACTAGCAGAAATTTTGCTTCTTGTTCCTGCAAACTTATGTTCTGCTAGCCTAGAAGTCTTTATTCCAGATAGGGGAAGGCTTATACCAGGAAGCACAGCAGTGATATTATTGAACTGGAACCTAAGACTTCCTCCGTTGTCTGTATGGTCTTTTCATTCGTCTGAGGAAACAAGCTATAAAAGGGAGCCACAGTGTTGTCAGGGGTGGGTGAGTGACTCAATCCATGAAGGGTAAATTACACTACTGCTACACAAAGGAGGAAAAGAAGAATATATATGGAGTGGAGGAGGTCCCTTATGGAGTCTCTTAGTATTGTGATGCCCCGTTATTAAAGTTAATGGGAAACTACAGCAACCTAATCTAAGAAGAATGACAAATGATCCAGAGTCTTCAGCAATGAAAGTAGGGATCACTCCACCAGGGAAAGAACTAAGACCTGCTGAGGTGCTTCCTGCAGGCCAACTGGATACAGAATGGGGATGGAAGATAGTAATTCTACCAGCCCATGACCAGCTACAGAAAAGACTATACTTACACTATTTCTCTCCTACTATGGTTCTAATATAATATAATGTTGATAGACCTAATGCTGGTTTATATATATATATATAAAAAAAACTTGTCTTCTGCTCTGGGGTAGAAATTAGTGTGTTTCTGTTTGTACACAGGATAATTATATTGTGTTAGGCCTACGTATGAGTCTGTCTTTGTATCTAGAGACTGGGCTAAAGAAAGGTGTCTGGTTTCCACACTGACAAGGAGTGCATTGTGTTGGTTGGATGACTCTGTCACCTTGAGTTGAGAGAAGCTTGATGAAGTCTTTCGAGCATTTCTACTTCCTAAGATGTAGAAGTCCCTCCCCAGGGCAGGTGACGAGCTGGACAGTACAAAGGACAAATGAAGGAGGACCAATATGCCTCTGCCGCAGAGAGGAGCTCCAGTCTTTGCGTCCACCTTGGCTGTCACCTTCTGGTTTCCAGCATGGATTCCTCAGGCTTTGGTGCAGACTCTTCCATCTTTTTTCACACACCCATCAGCCTTCTGCTACAGACTTGCATGGGACAGTGCAGTGAGTTCGAGACCTTGGACTGAATCCTTCAGTCTCAGGTATGTAGGCGCCCTCTGCACTCTGCACTCTTTCTCACCGGACTCTGGCTGGCTATTGTAGGGCAATCTTCTAAATTGCTATGCCTTTGCCTATCTTATGTTATATCTGTTCCTCTAGTAAAATACCAACTGGTACAGTTTCTCTCACCATCTTTCCTGTGTTTTCCACAAGGACGATTTCAGGCCTTCTCCACCTTGCCCATTCATCATACTTCGTGCACGGGCTTGCCTCTGCTTTCACTGGGAGGCTAGGAAGCCTCAGATGTCTTCCATCTCCTGCACCCTAGAACACACTTATTCATCTTCCCGACTCACTCTTTTCCTCTGCTTTAATGGAACACATGGCCCTTGTGTCATCCAAGGTTAAGCCTTCCATCACTGCTCCAGACCTACCTGGCCCTGTCTGCTCAGGGATTTTATCAGTTGATAGCCTGTCTCCTTTTTCTCTTACAGATCCAACCTTCCACTTTTATTGCTCTTTCTTATTAACTTTCAATATGTCCACCTCTTATCTTTAAGAAAAAAAAAAAAACTCTATTTGAAACTCAAAATCTATCTTCAGGTTTTTCCTCCTTCATTTCACAGAAAAATTCAGAAAAGAAAAAAATTTAACTTGCTATTTTCACTTCTTCATCCCATATTCCTTCTTCACATGAATGCAATGTGGATTATACCCACTCCTCTTCATTGAAATCGTTTTTGCTTAGCTCCTCACTGAGCTTCTTAGGGATACATTACCAATTCTCAACAGTAAACTTATTTTTTTTAAGGCAATTGGACCCTAAAGCTAAGAAATGCATCTTCAAGAAGCTAGAAAAGGCAACAAACAGATTATTTATTTCTTCAGTGACACTCCTCCTTTCCATTTTTGACCCTTTTTACTCTACTTTTTTGTTTCATTTTATCTGATCTTTAAACAGTTTATTGTCCTTAACCCTTTACTCTGTTTATTCAGTAATAATTTCACCAGTGACATCCTGCTCCTTCATTACTGAAAGTACCATTGTTTTGTGAGCCTTTTTATTATCAGATAAGATGTTTCGAACCTGGGAATCACGTACTCACCTCAACATCACATAGGTCAAAACGAAAGTTCTCTTACCTGTGCTCCTTTCTCTACTCCCTGCTTCAGTGACTAGGAGCAATGTGGGTGCCACAATTCGTGTTCTTTCCTTGACACACAACAAGCCTCGTGTTCTATCGTGGCTAACTCCTGCATATGTCATGTGATTCCCATGGCTGATCGCTCTCATCCAGGGCACTAGGGCTTAGGGGACACTGTGGACTGGATGCTTGCCCCTCAGATTCATGTGGTGAAGCCCTAATCCCCAGCATGATGGTATTTGGAGATGGGGCTTTAAGGAAGTAACTATAGTAAGGTCTTGAGACTGGTACTGGTCCCTAACTTGTTAGGAACTAAACCACAAAGCAATGAGGGCAGCCATGGGCCAGCAAGCAAAGTCGCATCTGTATTTGCAGCCACTGCCCATGCTCGCCTTATCACCTGAGCTCTGCTTCCTGGCAGATTATGGCAGTGTGATATGCTCACCTGCGCATGAACCCCGCTGACAACCATACATGCAAAAGATCTAGGCTGTCCACTCTTGATGAGAATCAAACACCACCCCTGCCTACACAATAAGTAAATGTGCTGGTACCTTAATCTTGGACCTCCTGGCTTCCTGTACTATGAGAAAAATAAGTGTGCTGCATTTTCTTATGAAAACTGACAGGAACTAAAACACCTGGCTGATCATAGCTCACTCCCAAGAAAGTACTGCTTCTCTATCTCATTAGTCAGAGTGATGGTGCTGGGTCTGCTCTATGAAAGAGAAATCTGATGGTGTTTTTCTCCTCTGTGAAAGAGAAAATTGATGGTGCTAGTCTCCTCTGTGAAAAATTTGGCTGACAGCAAATCTTTAAGATGAAGTCCAAATTTCTTCACATTACTTATAAGAAAAATAGTTTACCGTTGGCTTCAACCATCTTCTTGTTTCTCCTATTGCATCCTAGGTTTGGCCTTACTGACCTCTCCCAGCTCCTTCATAATACTGTTCTCTTCTCAACAGTCTTTCATTCCTACTCTTTCTTCCTCTTTCCACCTTAGTAAACATTAAATGTTTCTCATCTTCATTGGAAAGGCAGCATGGAGAAGAGATTCGCTAGGAGCTCATCAGTCTCCCGATCTTATGGGCAAGCCTGTGGGGAAGGACTGAATAAAAGGGAGGATGCAAAATGGTTTGTGGGGTCCAGGAAGGTCAGAGTGGCCCTGTTGCTAAGATAAAGACTTCTCTGGAGTGCCTGCTATGTATTGGGCAATTTCCTATGGGAAGGAGCAGGGAATTTCAGGGAGCATCTGAGGAAAGGCACACTAGTAGGCAAGGCTTGTTGAAGTGGAACAAAGACGTTCAAGGCAGTAAATCTGTTGAACAAGAAAACTGAACTCTGAGGTTGGCAGTATCACCCTGAGTTCTGAATGCCCTCAGCTGCAGAGCTATCTTTCCTTCAGAGGCACCAGACAACTACAGGCATCTACTGTAACATCGCTGTGGAGACTTCTATTTTCTGCACACCAGGCACTGGCTCTTTGGGCCATACACCTAGGCTGAGGTAGACTCACAAATTAATTTGGAAAGCCAATACCACTTTGAAATGGTCGCTGTCAGTGACTGAAAGAACAAACTCAGGAGCTCAGACTTCCTTGTTTGAATTAAGACTTGGTTACTGTTTGTTATGCGGTTCTGGCTTAGGTATTTTTCCAGGGCTGAGGATTGAACCCAGGGCCTGGAGCATACTCAGCAAGTGCTCTAGGCCTGGTTTACAACTTAAATGTTCCCTTAAAGCCACAATGTGAAGCCATAGTTTCCAGCCGGTGGTGTTATTGGAAGGTGATGGAACCATTAGGAAGTAGGACCTAGCATCAGGAAGCTGGTGACTGAGCGGGGCCCTCAAAGGGAATTTAGGGCTCTGGCTCTTTCCTCTTCCTCATTTGTGACCAGCTTTCATAATGTGCTGTCATGTGCTCTCCACTGTTGTGGCTGAGGTCTAGATGCCCCCCAGGGCCTTCGTGTGTATGTAGATGGGGTCTTTGAGAGGTGATGGGCGATAAGGGCGTGGTACACCCGCATGCAGGGATGAGTCCGGCTCTGAGTTTATAGCTAAGTGTGCTGTTGTGAGGTGAAGCCTGGCGGGAGGAGCAGGCTCCTCGGACACTGACCTGGGAAGTCTAGCTCCCTCTCTCATTCTTGGTCCTCCCTCTGCCTCCTGCTACCATGTCACTGCTATTTCTCCTCTGCTTGGTCCTCTTCATGCTGTCCTGCCTGGGAACCAGCTAACTATGGAGTGAAACTTTACTACCTGTGAGCCCAAAGGGTTCCCTTTTCTCCTTTGAACTGTGGGTGTTGAGTAATTATCTCCATGGTGGGAAAGTAATCAACACACTCGCCCTGATATTCTGCTTGTCTGCAGATGCAAAGCAACAAGCCAGAGACTCTGTACTGAAACTCTGTAACCGTGAGCCAAAATAAATCCTTCTCTGATTTAAGTTGTCTCAAGCACTTTGTCATAGTAGTGAAAGGCTACTTAACACAGTAATTTACCAGCTAGCTCTATTATCTAGGAGAAGTCATATAATTTTTTTTTAAAGTTTGCTTTCATACTTTATTACTTTGTTGAATTAACATAATTTTTCCAAGTCTGAAATTTCTCATCTGTAAAGATATTTGCCTCATCAGATTGTTGTAAAGATAGTGAGTTCCTACTTACAAGTGCTTAGAATAGTGCTGAACACACAGTAAGAGGTGTAGTTAGTGTTTATTAGAGTAAAATGAATATCCTAAGTCTTGATCTAGACATTATCTTCTCTAGAAAGATTTCCTGCAACTTGTTCTTAGTTTCACACGTGAG
This sequence comes from Myocastor coypus, assembly GCA_004027025.1. Taxonomy (NCBI): domain Eukaryota; kingdom Metazoa; phylum Chordata; class Mammalia; order Rodentia; family Myocastoridae; genus Myocastor; species Myocastor coypus. Next base: position 29,938 of record PVJA010000695.1, read on the forward strand.
ACTGCATCAAATGCTCCTCCTTTGTGCTATAAGCATCTAGAACTTTCCTGTTTTATATTTATCCTGTGCTGTTATTGTTTCTTTTATCAGAACCTCTACTAAATTATCAGCTAAGAAGCGTTAAGGAATATGTGTGCCTATTTATGCATCAATTTCTAACACCTAGCTGGCTATGCAGCACATACCAGTCCACTCATTAATATTTTCTGGGTGAATTAATATATCATCAACTTAATAATAACTTATGTCTAATCATCTTTGTTGACAAATAGCTATGTAAAAGCCTATATTCAATTACTGCTGGAAAACAGTGATCAAACAAATAAAGAATTTTAAAAATACCCAATTTGTGTAAAATTTGAGAAACTGTATTAATGAGACTGTAAAAAACCATAACAACCTGATCCAATTGCACTGAGACAGGAAATTGAGAGTATATTATTTCACGCCAAGAAAAGGCCTGAAAGTGGTTGCTTTCAGGCTTACACAGGGTCATTAGATCTGATTACTTTGAATCTCTGAGTAACACATCAGGCTGGAAGGTCTTACATGAGGGCCCTGCATGCTGCTACTGTCGAAGGCAGCTTAGCCATTTAAAATGTAAGTAAGCAGCCAGTAGTCTAAGATAGCGGGTTGGTTAGAAAGAAAACAGCACACCAATTCAAACCATGTCAATAGTGAAATTATAAAAATGTGCAAGCAAACACAGACTTTTTGAGTGGAATACCCTTGCTACCTCTAGGCTGGGTTTTGAGGAATTTGAAAATGCAGACTAAGAGGTTTCCTTCAAAATGAATTCCTTTAAATTCTGCCAGCTGAGAAACCAGTTCGCTTTAAAGTCTGCATTACAAAGTCTAAGCCCTGACTGGTCATTCTACACCCACAAAGAACACACCCTGGCATCTCCTTCCTGGGACGCCCCCAAGCAGGGGCTCTCTCTCTTCTTATATTTTCAACAAATGCTTCCCTTTAACTTCTTTGTGTTCGTGATTCCATTCTTTGACTTTGTGAGACAGTAGACTGTGGCAGACATAGGCTCATACTCTTTTTGTTCAATGAGCTAAAAAGAACTAATGACTTTCTGTGGATTCAATAAATGCTTACTTAGATAGATAGGTGAATAAATAGACAGATAGTTATCTCTGCCTGAATCACTTAGCATCTGTACACTAGTCATCATGACTAAAGAGATATGTGTGTTTTACTGAAATATGCATTTTTTTTTTGTTGTTTTGTTTTTAGCCAGGGTCTCACTATGTAGTTCAGGCTGACCTTGAACTCAATTTGTAGCTCAGGATGACCTTGAACTAACAGCCATCCTCTTGCCTCAGCCTCCAGAGTGCTGGGATTACAGAGACTGAAAAAGTAGAATGGAAAATTCGGATATACTCGGCAGTAGACTGTGAATGGATGGAGCCTGTGAGAATGATCAATTTACGATCTCTCCGCTCCAAGCTCAGCATCCTCTTGCCTGCTGCGTTACCAGAGTCGAGCTCTTCTCTAGAATGCTCAATCCTCAGCTTTGTCTTTAGAGGGCACTGGAGGCCCATTCCAGGACCTATGAACTGCTCTTTCTCACTCTCTGCTCCTCCTCCTGTCTATGGAGCAGCTATTTGCATATGGGACACACAGAGTGACACCCACCCACCAGCAAGTGTTGCTTCTCAGTGATGCCTGTGAGTTCCTGTTCACCAGGCTGGATCTGCCAGCTGTGGCTCAGCTCTGGACCAATGCAGCCCTGAGGATTTCCGCTTCCCTCCCAGCTGCAGACAACCTTCTCACAACGTCTGGAACCCAGTTGCGGGGAGGAGCCCATTTTATGTTTGTTCTTTCCTGGGTGTTCTCCCTTAGACTTACTGTATTCTTTACATTTCTTTTTTAATCTCTCATTGCTTTTTAATTCCCTTGATGACAACTAAAAATTCTTTATGCCAAAATTGTGTTGTTTAAATTTTTGACGTGGAATCTGTTTCCTAATTAAACCAGATCTGACACATTAATATTAAAAACAAATACTGTTGAGCTATATTGATTGAAAGATTGAAATTTTATATAAGAGAAAAGTGGAACCATTTTTACCATTTAGAAAATTAGAAGTCATTCACTTAACAGAATGTTAAATATTCCTTCCCCAGGTTAGAGAAATGTACAAATCTATGGGATAAAGTTAAATTTGAAAAGAGACTATAAGAATCACATAACCTGTATTTTCTAAAATGTTAAAGTTGTGTGATTTAGAGTGACTTATTCATATTCTAGAAGTCCTAACTACTTTCACTTTTATTTATTTATTTTTTATTGTATTTTTAGTGGGACTGGGGATCTAACTCACAACCTTGCCCTTGCCAGACAGGCACTTGTGCCACAGAGCTATCTCCTCAGCCCCACTTTCACTTTATGTATATATATATATATATATATATATATATATATATATATATATATATATTTTTTTTTTTTTTTTTTCAGGACCAGTGTTTGAACTCACAACCTTGCACTTACCAGGCAGGTACTTGTGCCATGGAGCTATCTCCCCCGCCCCCAAAAATATATTTTAAAATGACTAAGAGTAATAAAAATTATCCTTTAGCCAGAACTGTATAAATTAGGCCTAGGCTGAGCTGCAGTAACAGAAAACTTCAAAACAGTGGCAGCCAAAACAAAATAGGTGTTTACTTTTCTCTTTTACTTAAGAAATACCAAGTAAGTGCGGAGCTCAAGCGGGTCATCCATGACGTTAAAGATTCATACCTGCGTCTTGGATTTCTCCCATGTGCAGACAAGTACGGCCAGTGGAGTTCTAGACAGTAAGTAACCAGACAGGAAGGCAGAGGCTCTTTTCTCTAACAACTGTTCAGAGAAATGGTACACTTTGATTTTTTTGTGTTCTCTGATATAAGCAGCTTTACCATAAAGTTACCTTTAAAGCAAATAAAAAATAGTAAAGAAACATTAGGAATGATTCAGTTTCACTAAACAAAATGACAAGAATGCAACAATGGTTGTTATATTGCATATTGTGGTCTTCGAATTAGTTGGCCAAATTACCAGATAATTTATACACCACAAAATTATTTAAAATGTTCAATTAAATGACATTTAATAAAATTTCAGAGCTCTACAATCATCACCACAATCTACTTAAAAAAAAAAAAAACCCATTTATTTCAAAAGAGAAGATTCAGATTCATGGCAAAACTGAGCAGAAGATGCTGGCGTTTTCTCTCCTGCCCCTGGTGTCATACATACTTAGTCCTCCCGTTATCACGTGTGTACCCACCAGAGTGGCACACACACTGTGCCACTGCTGAGGTTACACTAACACATCATTAGTGTCCCAAGTCCGAGCTGACATGGAGGAGGTTCATGTCCTGTGTCGTACATTCTCTATGTTTGGTCTCCATGACAGTACAGCACAGAGTGATTCCCCTGCCTTAATGACCCTCTGTTCTGCAGCTATGTATTCCCCCTCTCCTCTAGCCACTGACACTGACCTCTGACCACTGACCTCTTTTCACTGTCTCTATGGAGCACCTTTTCCAAAGTCTCATATATTTGGCTTCTTTCGTGTACTTAGTATGCATTTAAATTTCCCCCATCTTTTCATAGCTTGATAATTCATTTCTTTTTTTTATCACATCATAAAGAGTCCGTGTGATTGTCTGACTATATCAGAGTTTATTCATTCGTCACCTACTGAACACCATCTTTGCTGCTTCCAAGTTTTGCAGTTATAAATAAAGATGCTGTAACATCTGTATGCAGCGTTGACGTGAGCATGAGTTTTTCACTTTGAATAAATACCAAGGAGGGCAAAGGATGAATACTGTGATAAGAGCATGGTTAGTTTTGTAAGCAACTGACAAACTGCCTTGAAAAGTGGGCTGTGCCATTTTTATTACTACCAGCAGTGAATGACAATTCCTGCGGCTACACGCGGTGGCAGAGCATTTGGTATAGAGTCGGAATCCTGCGTGTTGACTATTCTAAGAGGAATGTGTCCTAATCAGGTTCCAACATCCACGACTCGAGAACGAGTTTATTTGGGCTCATGTATTTTAGAGATTTTAGTCCTTAGTCTGCCAAGTCCTGGGCAGGAAGGACATAGTGGAGGGTCTCATGGAGAAAAACCTTTCACATCACGATGTCCAGGGAGAAGAGAGAAGAGTTGAAGAAAAGCGTGTGCTCTTCCACATCGCCCCGCCCCTTAGGAATCCACCTCCTTACTCGTCAGCTACAGCTACCTCATGGTCCCCTGTCTTCCCAATGCTCGAGAACCTTCGGAGCGTTGTACACTGGTTTCTCTTTGTCGCTAAAATCTCCATCTTCCTAGTGACAAAGGATGTGAATGACCTTTTATGTGCTCATTTGTCATGTGTATAATTTTTTCTGTAAGGCATTTATTCAGGCCCAATTGCATGTCTTTAAGGCTTTTCTTATTGTTGGGTTTTACAAGTTCTCTATAATTTAGATAATAGTTTTTTAGCAGATGACTTTTATAAACAAATTTTCTTGCAGTTGTGCCTGATATTTTGACAGCCTTTCTCCTAGAGCAGAAATTGCTAACTTGAATGAAATCCAGTTTATCACTTTTTTATATGTGAAAGTATCTTCAAATTTGTTGTGAAAATACATCGCATCTCTAAGGAAAATACGAAAAAAATGTTTAAAAGGAAGTATAATTGATATGATAAAATAGGATAAAATTGGACTAATATACATGGATTCAAACTTGTGAGCCAAAGCAGACCTTACTCTTTATAAGTCAATTATCTCAGTTGTTTATTATAGTAAAATGAAGCTGACAAACACAACTGGTGATAATATGGACAAACTGGAACCCTGCATGCTGTTAATGTACAACACCACAACAGCACCTTTAAATATATAGAATATCTAGATATATTCCCAAAAGAATTCAAGGCAGGGACTCAAACAGACATATATTGGGTACATAGGAAAGAAGCCAGACAGCCGCTTAGTAACTTTTAAATGATGTCTTATGTTCTGCTGAAATGGATTTATGTGTGTATAATGTACTTCTCGGTAACATGCATTTCATGTTTGACATCAGATAAATATTTGAGAGTAATGATTCTTTCACTCATCTGGCAAATAACATTTTTCCTACTACTTCAATTCAAGTGCTGGAAATAAGTAAACAGGGAAGAAACCATCCCTAATCTTACAGAATTTGTAATCAAGTAGCAGACTCTGAAAATAGAACTCCAATTTTGTGAATCATTATTTAAGTATAATTCATTATTTTAAATATCAGTGTGACTTGCCATTTCAAGAATGTGATGCCCATGGACCCACATGGCATGGAACCTTTGGAGCTTCGTTTCCTGTACAGAACACAAGAGATTAGCCTCAATTAGTTTTATGTATCAATTGTTTATTTTCCTTCTGGATGGTTCTGAATGTGCCACAGATCTAAAATCTCCTTGCTTCCTTGCCATTTACCCCTGGGCTTTTCTTGCAGGCTTGAACTCATTGTTGTGTTCTGTTCCACTTTCATATTTTGATCTAGAGCATCTGAATTATTTCTGATTGTTACCTATTATGAATTGTTGCCTGTTATGAATGTGCACATACAGATTTTTGTGTTATATTTCCCTGAGATAAAGGCCAGGTGTGCAACTGCTGGACATTATGCTATTTGCATCTTTAGTTTGATAAGAAACTGCCAAGTTCTCTTTTCCATAACAGAAGTTTACTGAAGTATTTTTAAGCACAAGAATGTTACTATCTTATTTAAATTATTTGTGTTCCTCCGTGTACATATCTTTACTACTCTTTAAGTTTAGCAAAATCTGATGTATCTGCATGTGTGACTTAGGAAATCGAGGAATGAGGACTAAGCTACACCCCACTGATGGTGCTGACAGCAGGAAGGGGACTGGGATGGAGGAGCTCATGAGGGAGACAGCTCATGTGGTGTGCAGCATCTCCCAGCCATGTGGGTACCATCTTCTGTAAATTCATCGAAACCTTGGAGGCACTATTGGAATTCCACAAGATGAGAGGCATAGATACAGGAGTTTTCTTTTGGATTAAGTTTACAATGAAAAACCAGAGTGCATGCGAGTCTGTTCTTTAAACTTTCTGATGAAGTAGTCTTTTTATTCTGACGTTTTCCCTTGAGGATGTCCTTATTTGATCGAAATTAAACCCGAGCAACCCTGCAAAACAAAAAATGAAGCACAAAGATTGCATGGATTAACCGTAAAAAGAATACACTTTCAGTTGTACTTAAGATAATCATATGGGTGGGAAAACAATCAACAGAGAAACTTTCATGAGGTTTTAACATTTGTTAATAGAAGATAAACTTATAAAACTATTGAGCTAAATAATAACCAGATAAATTAAATAGAATGTGATATCATTCCTATAAATGAATATAATTTTTTTCTTAGTAAGAATATATTAAACAAAATTTAAAGTCTTGTTAAATAACAAAAGCATCTACATTTTTCACGGGGATTGATTCTAAACTCTGGCACATGCTAGGAAACTGCCCTACCACTGAGATACATTCCCAGCCCAACATCTAATATTTGAATGAATAAGGAGACAGTATTTGTAGTTGAGGTGACAGCATTGTGAAGTTATTGATTCTTCCCAACTTGATCTAAATGTTCAGTGGAATCCCAATCAAAACTTCAGCTCAAATTCATACTTAACTACATCTATATATCTATTTGCAGCTCAAATTCATACTTAAGTACATAAGTGTGTGTGTGTGTAGAGAGAATTTAAAAATCAAAACCAAAAATGTTTTACAATAGATTACCATATGTTAACACAATAATGTTTGATACTGAAACAGATAAAAACATCAATGCATTGTAACAGAAAAAAATAAAAGAATTGTACATAAATTTGTTATATAAAAAAGATGCCACAAATCCATGGGACAATAGTTGATGATTATTTGATAGTACTGGGCAAGTCACACAAATTAGACAGACAAAATTAAAATTGATTTTATACCATTTACAATGACAATCTTTTTTCCTCCTCCTCTTCCTCTTCCCCTTCTCCTCCTCCTCCTCCTCCTCCTTCTCCTCTTCGTTTTCCTCCTCCTCCTCTTCTTCTTGTATTTTTGGGACAGGGTCTCACTATGTAGTTCAGGCTAGTGTTGAGCTCCGTTTTGTAGCCAGGCTGGTCTCAAACTCACATTGATTCTCCTGCCTCAGCCTTCTAAGTGCTGGGATTATAGCCATGTACCACCATGTCCAACTGTTTTTTTTTTTTTTTTTTTTTTTTTTTTGTGGTACCAGGGATTGAAGTCAGGACCCTGACTTGCCAGGCAAGTGCTTATTCCACTGAGCTATCTCTCCGGCCCTTACAGTGATGATTTCTACAAGAATGAAGCTGTAACTATGAAAGTAAAAGATAGAAGCAACAGCAGCAACTATAGTGGAATAATTTTATGATGTAAAGGTATGGAAGGACTTTCATTTTTGTTTCTTTTTTCTTTGAGACAGAGACAGGGTATCTCTATGTAGTTAAGACTGGTCTTGAACTCACTGTAGCCCACGCTGGCCTCAAACTCACAGTGATCCTCTTGCCTCAGCCTTCTGATTGCTGGGATTACAGGCATGGACCCCCATGACTGCCTTGGAAGGACTTTCAAAAACTGAACCAAAAAGAAAATGCACATTTATGTGGTAGTTCTATACACACGAGTACATCAATAAAGAAGGATTTGCAGCTAATAACTGGTGCTGTAGACAGTAACCAACTAGACTGAGGGAAAATAATTTCTGTGTCTAGAACTGGAAAGTGTTAATATTGCAATATACAAGTAATTCTTGTAAGTCAGAGATGGAAGATCTGATAGCTAAGCGAACAGGAGATCTGAACAGAGAAAACTTGATCATCTCTGGTAGGAACTATTCAAACCCTCTGGTATTTAGATAAATGTAAAAGTGGTCAATGAAACATGACTTCATGCCCACCTGTATAGCACAAACAAATAGGTTAATTTAAAAACCTTAAAATGGGGCCAGTGAGATGGCTCAGCAGTATGAAGTGCCTGCTTAGGAAAGTTCAGGCAAGCCCTGGGACCTCTCCTCAATCCCTGGCACCACATGCTGCGCCACCCCACCCCAGGGTGGGCTGAGCCAGCATAACACAAACAAATAAATGAGCTTTAAGAAAAAATAAATAAAATCTTAAAAAATATAATAAATAAAATAAAATCCTTAAATGGTAGAAATAGCAGGAGATAAACTCCTTGTACTACTGGTGATAATGGAGCTTGGTACAACCTTGTGGGCAAAAATCTGGCAAAAGTTAGCAGAACCAAGTACGTGGAGGTCATATGCTTCGGAAGTCCCCGCGATGGGTCTGTTACCCACTCCCCCAAAAGCTTCCACATCAGCTGTGAAGGGAAATCCGCAAGGGTGCTTAGTGCAGCGTCGGGCAGTCATCGCAGTCCAGCGGCTCATCTCGTCTGTGAGCAGTGGGTCGTGCAGGTCGAACTGGACGGGGCTCTGAGAGCTCATCCTGAGATTATGTGTCGACGGAGAAGCAACGTTTTCTTTAAAATAGAAAACCAGAGTCACAGCAACACAGGTAATTTCTAAACACCTACTCAATACTAAGTGGTACAAATGAACTGAAGCGTCAGTGCAGAGTGACACAGGATTTATGTGAATGAAAGGCAAACACACGCAGCATTCTTTATAAAAAGTTAGCAATGACCAAGTGTCCACATCAAAGGCTTTAGAGTGTTGTCTAGGAGAGACTGCAAAGGCAATCAGATTGATGCACAAAGCAAGAGCACATCAGTATTCAAGGGCAGGGCCTACATGAATCGCATGTTTGCAAGCTACGCATTAAGCATAATGAACTCAATGAGAGATTTTTTGAAGGTGAGCCTTTTAGCTTCATTTTCCTTCCAAATCAAATGCTTCTTACTGTTTAGTTAAATTTCAATAAGAAGCAGGGCTTCCCATTACTTCTTTGGCAAAGTGGGTGGCTGAAATATTGTTGAGGGACTTGATTTGTACACAGACTGAAAATGAAACTAAAATATTACCTCTGAAATATCTGTTATCCTGAGACAGCATGTGAGGTTCCTGAAGAGTGTGGCTCCTGCAGTCCAAGAATCTAGAAGGATAGCTTGCTCTTTCACTGCCAGCTCCCTGAGTTTTTTCACGTGATGAAAAGGAGCCACGCGAGCCTTGGACAACAGAATTTTTAATTTCATGTGGCAAACCTTAAAAAAGAACTTGTTTAGGGCTGGGGAGATAGCTCAGCGTTCGAAGCACCAACCTAGCAAGCACAAGAATCAGAATTCGATCCCCGATACCACATGCCTGGGCACCGAAACCGGGTGTGGTGGTGCACACCTGTAATCCTAATGCTGGGGAGGCTGAGACAGGAGGATCCCTATGAATCCGAGCTGTGTAGTGAGACTCTGTACCAAATAAATGATTTAAGAAGCAAAAAACTAACACGTGTAATTAAAGGCTAAAGGTTTTCTGCCCTGTTAAATTCAGAGAGCAAAGCACAGGATCTGGGGTGGTAGCTTGGTAGAATAAGTGCTTGCCTGGCAAGTATAAGGTCCTGAGTTCAATCCCCAATTCTGCAAAAACAAACAAACAAACAAACAAAACAGAGAGCAAAGCACATTAAAGAGCTTTATGCATGTGTGTTGCTTACATTCTTTCATTTTATTAGTGCATGTCTTTAGTACACCTTGCTACCCACAGCACATCTTAAGTCTTTGTACATTCTCTTCTCTTCCTCCCTTCCAGCTGCCACTTTCCTTTCTTCCCCCTTCTGCCCCCTACCCCATCTCTCTATTTCTTGCTCCTTTTCCCTTTTGACAAACATCTAGCTCCCTATGTCCTATTATCTTTATTTTGTTCTTTGTTTATGTTTTGGGTTTGTGACAGAAAAGGAACCATGTGATGTTTACTCTGGTATCTCATTGGCCTCACTTAACATTACGGTCTTAAGGTATACCCATTTTCCTACCATTGACTCATGGGTCCTTCCTTATGGCTGAGTGTAAATACTATGATTTCTTTATCCATTCACCAGTTGGTGGACGTACAGGATGTGTCCAAGGTTTAGTTATTAAGAGTTGTGATGCTATAGATGTGAGTACACGATATCATTATATTATGATATCTTCAACTCTTTGGCGAACTCTGTGTATTGTTTCAGAGGACGATGATCATTTATTTTCATTTTGCTGTATAATGAAGTTTTGCTTTACAGTGTGTTCTATAAGTTATTCTAGACATTTGGTAAACAAATCTCTTTGGGAAATGACTGGGTATCATCCTTGTACACAGTGCAGAGAAGAATGTTTCCTATGGGCTCTTCCTGTTCCAACTTGTCTTAGTAACTTTTTGCTTTTTAGAAATCTATGGTCAAGTCTGACTACTCCAGTTGAGAAGAGAGGAAACAGTCTCTTAAAATCCTGTTGTTTAATACCTACATCGACTGGCATGAAGAAGCAGCAGCATACCGAATAGTGATTTCACACATCCTTATCCGATAATTCTTTGCATTTTCTGAAGCAGCTTGGGAGTTCTCCTTCCTGGATGTCTTCAGTTGTGCAATCATGATTCTCTAACAAATCGGAATATCTCAGAACCTTCCATGATTATTCTGCCTTTGGGAAGAGATGATGGTCTTGTTCCTAGCACTGTGCCTCTCTGCGGGGTGGGATTCAGCAACACCAGTCACTGTATTTCTTTCTTGTTCCTGCTAAAGCCAAGGAAAAGGACTCGCCAAGCCACATCAGCAGTGTCCAGAGTGACACGTCATGATGCTCAAAGTGAGAGAAAGCCTTTCAAGGGAAGTCAGGGGTAATGTGACTTTTACTATACTGTTTTGAAAATTTAAAATTTTCACTAAATACTTTGCTCGCTCCTTATATAGTCTCCTGAAGTCTCTACTCATCAGATAAATCCATGTGTGCTTTGAGTTTAATTTCTTTTAAATAATAAAGTTTCCCCTAGTTCAGAATTCAGGTTGGATAGCTTCATTTTCAATCAATCTTTTAATGAATACTGAATCTAGCGTCTTTAATGGTTACTACATAATTTACCTGAAGTGAATATTTTGATGACACCCATAAATCCTTTATTATAGCTTCTCATCTGTAGTTCCTACATCTCAGATAGCTGACTGTGGTTATTGTACCAAAAGGAAGTTGTTCCCCCTTGGTTTGTATTTTTTTACCAATGAAATTAGCTACATCATTATGTGTAAAATATTTTGATATGTTCAAGTTTTCATTAGGATTTATCCATAAATGCTTGTTAATAGATCAATGTGTTCTAATTTAAACATGAATATTAGAACATTAGTTTTTTAAAAATAATATGTATGTATATATATATATATATGTATATGTTTTATTTAAACTTAAAAGGTGTTCTTAGAGTAATTCTGTGAATTTCTTTTCACAGGCTTGTCACTATTATAACTACCGATTATAAAATAAGCTAAGCATCTAATTTATCATTTTTTTCTTTTTTAACTCATTAACTTTAGTGAAAATCCATAAGAATTATATAGCAAATTAAAAATTGTAGACCAATATTGAAATGTGAGATATGTAAGATGTAGACAGTGAATATTTGAGAAATATTTCTGAAAATGTAAACAAATTATTTAATAACTTAAATGAATATACCAATAGGAATGTTCTAATGCTTTTGGTTTACAGTGCATTAGACGTCAGGGACGGGGCCCACTGTTCTTCCCCTCTGATCTGGTGAGGATCTGAATCCCCTTTGCAGGTGTGGGGCTGGAAAGATCCTGAAAGGTGAGGAAAGACATGGGCAGAGGTGGCCTCGCAGAGGCAGCACTAGGCCCAGATCACTGTTTCAAGAGGGCGGGCACTGCTTGGTTTTTCCAGGTTGCAGTAGGAAAAAAATACTAAATCTGGTTGGAGGTTTCTGTGGGCTTTGCTCCATGAGGCCAGAGCACCGAGGTTCTTCCGCTGTAGGCCAATCAAAGCTGCATGGGGTGGGGGGCTGGGTTATGAATGTTTCCCACAAAGCCTAGAAATGCTTTCTTAGAAGACAAAGAATACGGAAGTGTGATCACAGGTGGAAATTTGATCTCAAGTAGCGTCATGAGAGGGAAACAACACGTGACACAGCCCATGAGACAACCCCAGAGACCAACTAGAAATCCTTCAGTCCTTGGACAGAGCTGCAGAGACGTTATACCCTTTCTCGGAGCAAGCTGACATGGCCATGGAACCCTAGTATTGGAAACTGCTTCTGTGTGAAGGGCAAGGTTTACTGCGTTTCTCACAGTGACCAGAAGGCGGCACTGTTGCTAGAGTCCCCTCATTGTCGCTCACCCTCAGGGCCTGGATGCGTGTTCTGGCATCAACCACGAAGCATTCAGGTTGTCTGGCTGAAGAAAATAAGAGTCTCACAGTTATTTCCCAGAGCCTTGGACTTCTAGTTTATGGGCTGTTTTCAGATTAATTCAAACAGAACTTACAGTCTTGTTGGCCTGCTTTATTGCCATGGCTATTTTGGTTACATATTTATTTTGTTTTCAAGTTTCCTCCCTACTTTGCTGCTTCCTTTCCTCCACCTCCGTGTCCTCTGGGGTCTTCTTCTCCTCCATCTAGGAAACATCTGGTGTTTTCAAGAGAAATATAAGTGTGCAAGAGGAAAACTCTCTAAGTAGAGAGATCTGTGGGGTCCGTAGATTGTATCATCACAAGTGATCTCACAGTGGACCTCAGGGAAGGTGAAAAGCTTGAACACAGCCAGTTCACTTGGGGAACAAATATTTTAGGAGTTAATACTGAGAGAAGGGATTCACTGGAGATACAAGACTTGAGGGAAGCGGAAGGACTCCTGACATAGTCACCTATACCCGAAGCCATAGAGATGGCCATTTCCTATGAGCCTGGGCGAGGCAGTTCACAAATAGTACTCAAGGCAGCAGGCTGTGATGAGGATTACATCAGTGTGACAGGTAGCTTTGACTGTCCTCTGGGCTGCCGAGGTCCTTGCCACACAGTGTTCTGGGGGTTTCTGTGAGGTTTTAGATGAGATTAACATTCGAAATGGCAGGCTTGGAGTAAAGCACATTGTTCTACAAGTGTAGGCTGGACTTACCCAGTCAGGCTCAAGCGAGACAAAACTATTTTTTTCAGGGAAGGGTCTACAGGGTGTTCAGGTCTCACTACTGGATCTGACTCATAGTGTTCAACCCCCAAGAGCTGGGATTTCAGGCACGCACCACCACCACCACGCCCAGTCTCAATTGCCATGTCAGTGTGCCTCCCGGTGTGGGGCCAGCATGGCAGACACAGGGATTGAACCCTTGGCCCCTGCACCTGCTTGCAGGCACTTTAATCCGCTGAGCTATTTGGCCCGCCAGAGATAAAAGTATTGATCACCTCCCAGCAAGAGAGAGTGGTTTGCAGTGTGCCTTGAGGCTTCCTCTGAAACACTGATTCTTCCAGGTCCTGTAGTAGCCAGCCTCAGAACTTGAAATGTGACTTGGCTTCTTGCAGAATGTGGATGTGTCGGCCTCTGTCATCGCATCAGCAGATTCTTGTTAATAAATCTTTTTTGAAATACGTGTGCATACTGTTGATTCTGTTTCTCTGAAGAATCCTGAGATAACATCATTTTTTTTTTCCCTCACAGAGAACAGAATTGAAGTCTAAACAAGTCACGTAGCTAAAACTGGTAGAGAGACAATACTCAAATCCAGCTCTGCCTAAGTTCAGAGTCTGAGCTTTCGCCCACTTTTCTGTTTCAGGAGAGAAATGATGTTTCAAAATACTGCTAACAGATCCTGACTTGGAGTTCCAGCTTCTGGTTCCAGCTGAGACTGCGCCTCCCAGTCTTGGCTCCCTCTGGCTGCCAGTCTTCTTTGCTGTCCCTTTTGGTTAGGAGACATGGATTGTGTTCTGCCACTGAGGGCGCTCTCAGGGCTGGGTAGCAGAAACTGCAGTGTCGCCCCCGCGGACGAGGCTGCCGCACTGATGGAAGGCATGGCCCTGCACACTGGCCCCTCCTGAGTCCTTTATCATCTGTAAACAAACTCAGCGGAAGGCGCTCTCAGGCTTTCAGCCCAGTGTGCCCTCTGTGAGGTTATCAGCTAAACACTATATTTGGTTTTCAAATCATGGCATCTGTAAAACCCAATTTGTCAGACTAATAAATTCAATTCTGAATCACAAAGCCCTGCGAGAGGGTTGGAGTTTGAAATCTTATTTTTAAATGTTTCATCGCCAGCCCTGAAAGGAAAAGCCCTTTCCGCCCCCTTCAAGGGCAAGATTGCCTCATTCTTCTGCTTCATATTCATCTTTCAAGATACAAGTTTTTTTTCACAGTTCTTTTCCTTTTGAAAGTGGGTGCCTTGCTTCTCTCTCTCTCTCTCTCTCTCTCTCTGTAATCCCAGATTTAAACAATGACTTCCTATCTCCAGTGCTTGACTGTTTCTGGGAAATCTATTGAATTTCACAAAATAAGTTAGCAAAGCATGCAACGTGTATAATTTCCATTTTAATAGCATCTTCTCTATCTGAAGTTTGGGTTAACATGAATGGAAGGCAGTGTCTGAAATATTCTGAAATTGGATTGCTTTTTCTTTTGGGAAAAGATAACTACTTAACCAAAACACTATTTAATTTGGGTTCTTTTTTTTTTTAATATGAAGGAGAAACATAAAACTTGAGAGTTATCTACTGCATTGGGTTTGTTAGAAAAATGGGTGAAGCAGATCACAAACTTGTAACCCTAAGGAAACCATAGCAAACTCACTTGGGTAAAAACTTTACGGCCTGGGAAACCACAAGGAAGATGCTGAGAGCTACCCACACCCACGGGTTCTCAAATGCATCATTTCAAATTCTGAACAAGTTGGTCAACTCATGATGCGCACTCGGCTATTTACACCTTCCACACCCCTTTAAGGAAAAAGGTGCTGTGGCGTGTCTCTCAGCTCATTTCTGTTATGCTCAGGAACAATTTATTTCTCACAGATCGTCATTTTGAATGAGCTTTTGCTGTTTTACATTTTTAAGGTCTGGTAGATGGGATCTGCATTCAGCTCAGCCAGTTGGTGGCAAATCTTTAGGATTTGATGGCCAGGTCTAGAGTCCTCGATCTTCTCACTTTATAGTAGCCATTTGCACCTCCAGGGAGTCCTGAAGAATGGCAGCCTGCCAAGCAGGGGAGTGCACACCTGTAGGCCCAGAATTCTGTGACCAGAGGCAGGAAGATCACAAACTTGATTTTAACCTGGGTGACTTAGCAAGACCTTGTCTTAGAACAATATTAACAATTATTAAAAAGATATAGGGCAGTGTGAAGGCCTTGTGCTCAATCCTCACTACTAAAGTAAAAACTAAAATAAAAAAAGAAAAGAACTTGATACTTGCAAAATGCTTTGCACAGTTACTATCATGGCAAGTCTCAAACAAAGGCACTTAGTATTCCACAGAACATTTTCATGTACATTGTCTCATTTACATTTATAATATTCCTATAGAGGAGAACATTATTTCCTACTATTCTTTGCTTTTCTCTTTTTATGCTTTCTTAGTATTTTACATAAGTGAGCTAGGGGAGTCAGAGGAATGTTAAAAACAAACACATTTCACCATGCCCTTGAAATTACTGATAAAGTCTATATATGGAATTTATCCTTTTAAAAGTAAGATAAATGATAAAAATAAACGAGAAGCAGTCAATAAAAGAACAAAGATTAATAATTTATTATCATAGTAAATAAGGAGTTCGTTTGGTGAAAACAAACTGTGGTCCCCCTCCAAACATTCATAGACACAGTAGATCTAGCACGACATACAAAATTTTCTTTGTTTTTTTTTTTTTTCAGACTTTTCTTTTTGGCTCAATTTTTTTATTCACAAACTTATTTTGTTTTTTAATATTAGAGAAATGTTTCTGAAATGAATACATAACATGAGATTAATAATAGATTGCACATTGTAAATAAATTATTTACAAACTTAAATGAATAAGACAATATAATCATGTAAAATAAAAATGAAGAAAGCATTTACAGATCAGTCATACAATAGTTCACTTGCCAAAATCAAGAAACTTATAGTTATATATTAGAATTCTCAAAGTAGAAAGGGGTAGGCAATAAATATTTAAAGATTTAAAATTTCTAAACTTAGTTGAAATTATAGCATATTTCCAAGATAAATGAACCTTTTGCACAGGAAATATGAAAAAATCATACCAAGATACACAAAACTGAAATTGTCCAAAACTAACCATAAAGAAAAAAAAATCATTGAAGCATATATATGTATAAAACAAAATATTAGGTATGGAGGAACAAAATTAAATAGTACTTATTTCACATGAGAAAAAAAAAAAAAGAGCAAGTGGGTAAGAAACTAGACCTAGTATGACATGCCAACTTTTCTTGATTTATTCCTATCATTTATCTCTTTCTTAGTGCTTTAATTAGGATAGGAGCATGGGTCTACTGGGAGAACAGAAGTCACAAGCCCTTTATTTAATTTATTCAATAAAAACGTTTCTTTATCCAAGAAGGTAAGTGCCAGCAGACACAGGTTTATGACAGTAAATCTAGTGCTACCTAGTATGTTTACCTTGTAGCTTTTCACACTTTCAGTTCTAGTAGATTGAATTTTCTTTTTCTTTTCATTAGAGTTATCTCTCCTAATGATATACATCCTACTGTGTCTGCTTTTTCCCTGTGTTACCTGTGGCATGATTGCTTCAGTTATTTTTCCTACATTCTGTCTTTCCCTGTCATGCCTTCTATGAGAATAAATTTCCTGTGTATATTTTTGATATACAAATTAGACACAATGCCTGTGTGAACTAAAATAATAGGTGCACTGTCATTTAAAAAAAATGTTAGTTAAATCCTGAGAAAAAAGAACTGAGGTGGCATAGGAATGGGTAAGACATGAGTAAAGACAAAAATACCATACAGCTCTTCTCTTAAATCAGTTCAGCAGTAAAGCTAGGTCACAAATCCCTTACTGTATTTGCGGTAGTGTCAACTTGACTAAATTTTGGATATGCTGGGGAGATCAGTATGCCCTGAGTATGACTGTGTGGGTCATGGAGTGGTGTGCTTCGTTCAAGTCCCTCACGCTTTCCTTACTCTTCCCCTTCTCTGCTTCCCAGCTACCATGAGCTAAGCCGCTTGGTGTCACCGGTCCCTTTCTCCACCACACTTCAGCTCTCTGGCCAATGTGAACCACATTAAATCCTTTCTGTTTTTAAATTGTGGAGTGGAAAACAGAAAATTGGTATCAAAGTGTGATCATTGCTGTAACTACAATTGACCATGTAGTTTGGATGTATTTGGAGCTAGTTTGAGGGAGGAATTTGGAAAGCCATAGGCATGCAGGTTAGAAAGGCCCTAGAATGCTTCATAGGTTATTCTAATTGGATCTCAAAAGAACAGAATGCTGAAAGAGACGTAGACAGGAAGGGCCAGGTTCAGAAGGTATCAGTTGGAAACATGCTCTTCATTGGCAGTTGGACTACTGGAAACTGAATTTAGGGTTGTATTTTACCTATGTTCCCCATACTTTTTGGGAGAGTGAGATTAAAGATAGTACACTAATTAGCATAGGAAATTTCAAGACAGGCCAAAATTTAGTCTATGCAGTGGTTATTAGTGTCTGGTTTAAGTTCAACTTATAGTGAGAATTTGAGGAAAAGGTACAGCAAAAAAAAAAAAAAAAAAAAAAATTGAAAAAAAAAATTGAAAAATTTAAATATGGCAGGAGGGCACCATGCATAAACTTTGAGTTAAAAGAGGTATGGCTGATTAAGACATTAGCACCATTGAAAAGGAACCAAATATTTTGTATAAGGACAAGAAGAAAGATGCCTTGAGGACATTTCCAGAAGCAGGAAGACTCCCCCCCCCCCACTCTTTTTGGGCTTAAAGTTGAAATGTTTAAAACTTTTTTTATTTGAGGAGATCTCTTAGTCCCCCAGCTTGAGAAGGCTACCTAAGGATTTAGAGGTTTTTAATCTAGTTTGTAGGAAAAATTTGGAAGAGATTTCAGATGCATCTAAGGAGGCCCTGGAATGCTGTAAGATACATTTGATGGGCAATTCTGGCTGGAGCTAAGAAGTCTAGAATTCTTGTAGAAATGCCAATAGTAAAAACTAGGCTCATGAGATTACATATGGGAATGAGAACTATATTGGAAACTGAATTTAAAGTCATGTGTTTTCATGTTCTAAGATTTTGGGTGAGGCAGCATTTAACATTGGCAAAGTATTTGATTTGGTGGAAGAAATTGTTAGGTAGCCCAGTGTTCAAACTGTGGAATGGCTATTGTTGGATGCATTTACTCAGATTTGCAGTGAGAATCCAGAGCAATGAATGGAGAAGGGTGATTGGAAAAGCAATGCAGCTTGTCCTGAAAGAAAGTGCCTACAAAGTTGAGGAAAGGGGGACTTGGATTGTCAGATAATTATTATTGAAAGCAATCATATACTTAGAATCAGGCTAATAGGAATAGTGCTTTGAAGACATTTCAGAAAGTGGCTGTGTACCACAGGATCAAGCGTATGAAAGGACAAACTCCTTTGAAAGATGATGCTTTGAAAAGCAAGAATCAGGGCTCCCAGCATACTTGGGGCTGCACAGGGAAGTGTTTCCTTGAGTTCAGCTCTTCGGGCATTCAGAGGCCTTTGCAGTCATCATACAAGGAAGCCAGGCTACTGCTAGTGGTAGGCTTCTGTGTCATCTGTATGGTTCTTTTTCAGGGATGTGTAGTGTCAACATTTTGGGTAGCAGAGGCTTCCACCAAGATTCCAGAAAAGGCCTGAGAGACCAGGCAAAAAATATGTGACAGGGTCACAGTCTGTGCTAGGAAACCTTGAGAGGGAAATAAATAAAAGTTGTGAGAGCGAAACTGAAATGGAATGAGGACTTTAGAAAGTTTGAGACGCCAGGAATACGGGTCATCTGCTGAGTAATGCTGCAGGTAGCAAGCAGACCCAGCCCAAGAAAGAGAGTGGCCATGTGAGCCACTGAATTCCTTTAGCCACGACCTGCCCTGAGAGCCTGGCCTTTCAGGCTTTCTTCTGAAATTGAGGTGGAAGCCTGAAACCTAACAACTCCTGTGTTCTGAATGTGCCTGAAACCAGTGCCACATGGATGAGTGCCAAGGTGTGCTGCCAGCTGGAGCAGTGGCCAGACTTCCTTATCTCTTGGCTGTAGGGGTGGAGTGCCTGGATTGATGAACACCCTGACATTGATTCTGAGGAACAAATTCTCCATGCCAGCACCATTTTGAGACCTGGTTTGGCTGCTGCCATGTTTCTGGCAATTGGGTCTTCGTGGATTTTTTCTCAAGGCAAAGCCTCTCTCCTTTGCAATTCTGGGTCTACAAAGGGTAGAGAACTGCTGCCTCTTGTGATGCCCTGAGGTCATCCTTTTGATTTTCTGGTTCCTTCCCAACAATGGAGATCTTTTCAGCTCCATCTTTGCAGACCACAGCTCTCCTGGTGCTTCCTTCCTGACCAAACTCACAATATTGTAAATCATCCTTCTTGGCTCTTTGCTCTTGATTTTGAACATAAATCTCACTAAAAGCTGCCCATAACAACCATGCCACTGCCCCAGTGGTTTGCTGCTTTGAAATATCTCTTGAAAGATTAATCAATCCATCATACTTTATCTCAGTCTTAGGCAAAGTCTCTCTCTGGGCACAAGCAAAATTCTGACAGACTTTCAGCCAAGCCATAGCACAAATCATCTGGAGTCTAACTACCAATGCTATCCTTTTTTCCCAGCAGAAACCTCCCCAACCTTGTCCTTATAGGCAGGCCTTCTGTCAGTCTTCTGGTCTAAGCTCTGACCAGAATCTGCCCTACAGAACAGCCAAAGCTTTTCCAGCTCTTCACAAGTAGAGGACCTCTCCAAACCTTTCCTATCTCTTCCCATAAGCCATTCCCCAAAACCTGTAATCCACAAGGTCAGGTTAGTCACAGCAATGACCCTATTTCTCTGGTACCACATTCTTTCTTAGTTACTCTTCTTTGGTTGCTGTGACAAATATTCAACACCCAAAATGAAGGAAGAATAGTTTATTTAGTACACAGTTACTGTAGGTTTTAGTCCATACTTGGCTGGCTGTAAGGCAGAGAGACACATGGCAGAGAGCACTAGTTCATGGCAGCAGAACAACAACAATATGGTGACAGAAGCAACACAACAACCAGGGCAGCAGAGAGCAACAGTGAGTGTCTGTTTCTCTATTTCTTTTTATATTACACTTAGGCTCTCTACCTCAGCCTATTCACCTTAGGCTACAGCCATAATACCAGCCATACTCAGACCGATAATCCCATTAGTACTAAAACACATAATCCCAGTGCATCATGGATCAATTATCAAATTCTAGAATTCCCTCCCCATGATTGCATGAGGCTTTGGGGGGACAACTAGACATAAACCATAACAACCACCATCCTTAATCATGGTGGCCTGCTCAATGCACCAGGGGCCAGGGCTGCATGGCATGTGGTACCAGGGATCAAACCCCAGTCCCTGCACTTGCCAAAGCAGGTGCTTAGTCCACTGAGCTATCTTGCTGGCCCCCTACTTTTAACTTCTAAAGGAAATCAATGCTGATTTCTATAATAACAATATTCTCTATATCTTTGTCAAAATGTTATCTTCTGTGTTTTTATAATAGTGGTCGACCTAACAGGAGTTTATAATGTAAATTATAGTTTGCATTTGCATTTCCCTGATGACTACTAATACTGAACACTGTTTGCATGCTTATTGGTCATTTGTACGTTTCTTTTTTTTTTTTTTTTTTTTTGTACATTTCTATTTTTGAGAGAGATGTCTATTCAGATTTTTGGCTCATTTCCATTGACTTACCATTTTTTTTCTTATATACTTTGGATATCAATACCTAATCAGATATATGGTTTTGATTATTATAACTCTGAGAAAATAACCATTCAAAAACCATTTCAATCTGCCCACTATTATTAGGAACAAATTATATAAACTACATTGCCAGCTTGTTAGGATCCAGGGCTGTGGACAGCATTCTTCTCTGGGGTTTGCTCTGGTTGCCAACGAGAGTGTCGTGGGAGGGATAGCCACTGCCTCTGACTGTAATTAGTACCCATCACCTTGCAATTCATCTTGCTTTCAAATTTCTGAGGCTTTTTGGAGTTAAACAATATTAATTTGTGCCTGACACATTATTTTTTTCCCCTTATCTTTTCTCTTTTATCTTGAATAATTGCATTTTAAAGGGAAAATGTCAAGGAGTATTAAGGGATGAAATTGTTATTACTGAATGACTTAAGTGGTGGCAATACACCTAAGAAATGCTACTATATTAAAAATCTCTGGGGAGCTACTCACCTTCTATGTCGTTTTTTTGTAACAAATAATGGAAAGGTCTTACATGACCAAATCAAATCTCTCTGAGTGAATCACGCCTATAAAAATCTTTTCCTGTATTGGAAGAAGAATGTATCATAGGTAGGAGGAGAAACTTGCAACAGTACTTGGGCAGGGAAATTAGATGAAAAGGCTAAAAAAATGTTTGAAACTGTTTTGTGTCATAGAATCCCTTCCCATGGTCAGAGAAAATCTGTCCAGCTCAGAGATGAGATCTGATTTTCATGGTAGAATTCTAAGTCATGGAAAAACTACTTTCCCAGCTCAAATGGTGGTGAAAATTTAATAAGACAAATATGGAAACATTATCATTTTAACCTCACTTACCTATGTAGCTATAGAATTTGCCTTGATTTCAGATCAATTATTTAAAAAGATTATATCTCTTAGTAGTCCAGGAAAGATTATGGATTGAACACAGTTTATGGAAATTTCTCAGAAAGGGCTTTGATTCACATTTGTTTGATTTATTACTTACTTATTTATGACAAAATATGACTATTTTTTCCTTTTTAAAATTTTTAAAAATCTTCTTACTTATTTATGTATTTGGTACAGGGTCTTGCTATGCAGCTCGGACTTGTGTCCCAGTCCCCCCAGTGCTGGGATTATAGGTGTACAACACCATGCCTGGTCTCTCTCCCCCTTTTTGACAAAAGCTCTTTCTGTTCCACCTCAGTTTCCCTGCCAATTCATGGTGCAGAATTAAATTCTAAACACTATAATAAAATTTTTTAATCAAGAAGGTTGTACTAGAACAGAAGTAGGGAAAATCCCTTTCAAGGTATCAGTAGGCATTTAGGAAATGCTTGATTATGACAAAGTGAACCAGTTATGATTCTCTTGGTTCTAAGTGTTAGAAAGTCTTGTGCTTGAGAACAAGAGAAAATTTACTATTTTATAATATATGCAGCTGGATTTAGTAATGTCTTCAGGGCTGATGCTGTCACTGTTGAAAGATGAGCACCAATTTTTCTGTTTCTCTAATCTGTTGTCCAAAGCACTGGCTTTATTCTAGTGTAGAAGCCCTCATGAATATAGAATGATTATTATGAGTAAATGAGTCAGTACGTTTGCTTATTCATATCCAGTAGAAATAATAAAGGAATAGAGCAAGCTTGGAGGGAAGGCTGGAAGATCTTAGCAGTTCCCACCCGAGACCAGAAACAGTGGCCAGTTGAATGAATCAAGCTCAGCCTTCTGTATTGAAGTGGAAAGCCTAAGAAAACAAAGTTAAATTTCTGTTAGGAAGGATAAAAGATGAATTGATGAGAAGTTGGCAAAAGATTATCACATGTGTGTGCTACCAAAACATATTAAACAGAGTGTAATAATGAAAATAATTTATACAACTTTGCTAAACTTGACTCCATTTGGTGAAAAAGACAGATTCATTTGCTTAGAAAATCTGCTGTTGAGTGCTTGGGTTCAAAGCACTCTCCTAGAGCCCCAGAACGCATTCACGAATGAGGAATCCCTGCTCTACAGGAATTGATTGCTAGCAGTAGAATACAACTTCCTGTCTGCCCATCAATCTAATGAAGGTTTAGTGTGTGGTAGCTGTGGTAGAGACATATTTGAGAATAATTTCAGAAGAAAAGGACTGCAATTTGATGCTAAAAAGATATGATAAGAAAGTCAAGTGTGAATTTAAGGTTTCTGTCTTTTTCAATGCTGGTGTTGTTGGTTGAGCCAGAAAACATAAGAGGATGAGTCTGATGAGGTTCAAACCAAGTCAAGTTTTTTTTTGTTTGTTTTTTTTTTTTACATTAACAATAGCAACTGTTCAAGGTTTATTTGTTATTGTAGTTGGTGTGACACTGGGTTGTACTGTTCACAGGTAGATCTTTTTACATTATACAGAAATAATATATAAATAAAATCCTTTGAAACCGTTATGCACAAGACATTTAATATTGGATTTGTACATTTGATCTCACCTCCCTGTGTAGGCTCAAGTCAAAATTTTATTCAAATTTTCCTAGGTACCTTATTGTATATTCTTCTTTGACCTTTATATTTTTCATGAAGGTGAAAATTCATAGATAAATACCTACACATCTACCTTATGATATATAAAAGGAACTGTAGCTCTCCTGCTCCCTGTAATTAATAAAATGATATGTGTGATATGAGTCACCTCATGTGATAGACAAGGAAAATTATAGGATTGTCAGTGCTAGATGGATTACTGTGAGGACAGTGACATTAGATGTAGGTGAGAAGAAAACTCTCTGATCATCATTTAATACTGTGGAAAGAAGAAGACTTTAGTGAGATAACAGAACTACAGACACTTTGGAGGCAGGGTGACTTCCTTTCCAGAGCCTCAAGGGGAGCAGTTCTCATGATCATTTGTTTTTCTGTTCCAACCTATCCTTTTATGTTGTTTATAGTGGTCTGGGGTGGGAACTTGCAAAATACAATGAGCAGGTTCTCTGTTAGTTGGTTTACCATTTAGACAGACTACTGGCAGGAGGTTAGTAGACAGATGGGATGTGAAGAAGTTGTAGCTCTTTCTCTCTTGCTTTCTTTCTTCTCCCTCTGAGGTCACTGCTTCTTTTTCTAGAATCATCTCCTCTGAGCTCCAAGCTCTTGAAACTATATTCTCTCTTGGGCCTTCTCCTAGTCCCTCAGCCCTGAGGTTGGTGCAAAATCTTTGGCTTACTTCATCCTCTCCTTTTTAGTGCTTTCTAACTTCTAGTTCAATGGAAAGGGATCAGAAATGAATATGGTCTTCCACACATGTTTATTATATGTTATTAATTATAGCTCAACTATTATCAGGGAGTGGACAACCATACCTGCTCATTGTGACAGGTGGAATTAATAACTATAATTGTATGGTGAATCTATATATAATTTATCAATAATACACTTAATTAATCAATAATACACTTGCATTTCTAAACTCTCGTTTTAAGAGCCAAAGAAGTGATGGAGCCCTAAGAGCTTGATCTTAAAGAAAAAGAAGTCAGTCAGAGGTAGATAGAAGCAAGAGAGCAAGACCAAGTATCTTGGTTACTTTTCTCTTGTTGCTGGGATACATGCCCAACACTCCAAATAAAGGAAGGAAAGTTTTATTTAAGTCACAGTTACTGGAGGTTTCAGTTCATCTCAGTTGGCTCCAAGGCAACGTGGCACAAGGCAGAGAGCATCCTTTTGTGGTGGCAGCAAAGAGCAGAGAGCAAGGGAGGAGTAGCAGCAACAGTGGCGACACCGAGCCGTGTTGCCTTTAGGTTACCTGCCCAAGGCTGAGTACAATACTCACAGCCATAAATCCAGCAGCACTCACTCCCATAATCCCAATGGATCATGAGCTAATTACAAACTCTAGAAGTCAGCCCCATGATTGCATGAGGCTTTGGGGGGATAACTAGACACAAACCATAACACCAAGAAAGAATACACGGCAGCTTCTGCCCATTTTCTGCAGCCTCTGCCCATTCTCTGTCCATCCCCATTCAATGGGGAATCAGCTACCCTCAGTACGCTCTAACTATCCAAAACACATGCTATGTGAAATCTGGGTGGCTTCATCAATGGTCTTCTAACAAAAACTCCTATTACAAAATTGCCTTCCACTAGAGCACAGCTCCAAAATCAGTTTTCAAATAAAATACAAGTAATACCAGGAAACCAAGGTCAAGATCACATTTGCAAACATCTCCATCCTAGTCACTAATAAAGGTTTACGTTTGTCAACCACCTCTTCTCTTTTGGAATTTGTTCCCCAACCAAGCAACTGGCTGTGGCTTGACTCTTTATCCTAGTGTGAAGAGACTCCAGAGTGTCCCTGGACTGCCTGTCTCCTCAAGGAAGTGATTATCTCAAGATCAATTTCTCAAAGATTTTTTTTCATGATTTAATACTTTTATTATTTAAATTTAACAATGGTTATACTACATCAGATCAGTTTATTTTTTATTTTTTTATTTTTTATTTTTTTGGTCTTTATGAGACAGGGTCTCGCTATGCAGTTCAGGCTGGCCTTGGGCTCACTTTTGTAGCCCAGGCTTGGCTCGAACTCACATCGATCCTTCTGCCTCAGCCTCCCGAGCGCTGGCATTACAGGCGTGCACCACCACGCCCGGCTTCTTTTTGAGGTTTTGTTTTGTTTGTATTTTTTAGATCAGTTTAGATTAATAGATACAAGTATATAAGATTGATCAAACAAACATTAACACTTTCAATAAACATTATTTTTTTCTTTTCCCCTTTCTTTTTTTAAAAGTTGACACATTGCATAATGTCCTCACAATAGTTCTATGTGGGCATGACCCACCTTCCTATTGATGTTGTTAAGAAGAAAAAAAAAATTCTTTGGACTAAGAGGAAGCAGATGCATACACAGTCAAATGTTCTGCAATTGCGGTGGGCCACCAGTGAAGCTCTCAAAGATTTTTTATTAAACTTAAAAGAAAAAAACAAATATGTGAGTAACTTACAAGTAAATAAAGCACTTTAATTTTAGTGGACATTTTTATATTTGACTCGTAGCTGAGAAATGAAGTATTTAGCACTTTGGAGCAGTGGGTTTTGGGGGAGTGGGCAGCATGAGCAGAGCTAGGAAGATCCTCGAGTGGAGAGCCCGCTGTGGGCTCTGCTGCAGCAGTCCTGGGACGCAGCCGCAAGCCTGGAGCAGGCTGGAGGCAGTGGGAATGCAAAGGTGGGCCGCACGCTGGAAATCTGTTAGTGATTGAAATGTCAGACCCTGGAGCCGGATCTGAAAGGAGGGAAAGTTAAAAGATGGCGTGTAAATGTGAGGCACTCCATGCACAGATGTCTGCAAGACTGTTCTAAGGAATCAGGAATAAAATCAAGTTTGATACTCAGGATTTTAATTTGAGATTCAATTGCTCAGAGCAACTTAATTTCTGGGAGAGAATGAGGCGGTGGAGTCACGGGTCTAGAAGAGGGAGGGACAGCGATTTCTGGGAACTGGTGTGCGTCCTCAGGAAGGCTGGATCTGACAGCATACAACTAAGGCCACCCTGTCGGCTGGCTCATTACTGACTTTAAAGCAAACAAATCCACAATGACTTAAAAATAATAATAGCTGCTGGGTCATTACTATAACTCTACATGCTTTATGCTCAATAATCCTGCAAACTTAGATAATATTTTCACAAAATGACATTAGTCAATAGCAATTATAGGGTGCAGTGACATTTTTAGAAATCATAAACATATTTCCATGTGCACATTAAAGGAAAATCCAGTGAATGCCAGAAATTGGGATTCTATAAAAACTCAGATGGACTATCTCTAAGAAGATGTTTTCTTCTTACTCAAAAGCAAAAAAACCACAAATATGTATCCAGAGAGACTACATGTGTTTCTAGTTAGGTATGACTTCACACACAGCTGTGGTTACCTACAAGCCTGGTTTGAAGAGAAGTAGAAAGAGTCCTCCAGGCCCTACCCAGTCCTGTTCCTCATTACCTGCTCGCTATGTGCTCCCCACAAACCAGCACTGTAGCATTTTCTCAGCCTTTACAAAAATTGACAAATGGATTTGGATTATTCATTTTAGAGTACAAATCTGTATACTTGGGGACATTTCGTAATATTTCTGATCTTTGGATACCAACAGGACTCTTCACCTCCTACAGTGTGATGAAGAAAATTTTCTATCAACATAGAAGCCTAATGTCCCCATGGAGGCTAAATTTCCCTTTACTGTCTTCAATTTATCTGCTTTAGACATAAATATTGCGGTGAGTTATTATTTCTTTGTGAAGAATGGGCCAAGGGCAACTGCACTGCCTCAGATCACTGGCTGGACTGAACAGTAAGCATTGCTGCCTTGGGGAAAACTGAGCAGGTCCTTCCTGGAGAACATGCCAAGGAGAAAGTATCAGAAGGGCTGTGGGTAGAAAGAGGACCGCCATCCCTATTGCCAAGGATTTGTGCTGTGTTGGGATATTGACTACTCTACAGAACTGCAGCAGGTCGGAGCTTCCCATAGCATATACTTAGACGATGCTGCATGACGTGTAGTATATGTTATACGTTACCTTCCCACAGCCTCAGCCTGCTCTGATAGAATGGTGCTAATTTCGCATCTCATTTGAAAGGAATTTTCACTAAACGGTGGATGGTGGTGCACTACTACAGACGGCACTGTGATCACTAGAACCGTACTCACTGGCTGGCTTTCTCACCCCAGCCCTGCCACTTAACTATGTCATTCTTGTTCTCAGTGTTCCCTGTCTGCAAAATGGGAGATCCAATCCCCTGCATTGTCCACACGTAGCTCAGTCTGTTATAACGAAGCAGCACAGGCAGTGTGGCTTCACAAAAATGTACTTTCTTGAAGTTCTGGAAGTTGGAAATCTTAGATTAAGGCTGGCTGTGTCAGCTTCTGTGTGCTTTCTCACTCTGTCTTACATGGCCTTTTCTGCATACGCACATGGACAGAGAAAGCAGGCAAACACCTCTTTTTCAAGGATCATAAAGTACCAGATCCCTACACGTGGGACATCACTTAGCCTTAATTAGAGGTCCCTAGCTCCAAATATGAGGACCTGAATGTTGAATCTCGCCATGGTTTCTGTCCAGACGTTCTCCAAAAGCCTCAGGTAGTCTTGGAGCAGGCTTCTAGAGTTTTTGATTGATTCATGGTCCAATGCTGGGATTATGAGTGAGTGCTGCACCCACCCCGGTGCAGGAGTCACCCAGAGAAAAACATTCTCTCAGGCTTTCACAGAAAGCAAACTGGCCAAGCAATGGCCGTGACTCGTCCCGAAGGTTGACACTAACAACAGTTCTACAAAGTACTGTCTATGGTCCCAAACTTAATCCTGAGGGGATTTGACCCTGGAAGATACAAAAAAAATGAATGTTTTATTATACAGGTCTTGCTGCATACAATATAAGCGAGGGAAAGAAGTTTGCTCTCGCTTCTCCCTTTTTGCTGTTACTGATTTTGCTGTTTTATGACACCATGAACTACTACCCTCTGCCATGTTCCATTCTGCCTTGGAGCCACCACAGTACAGACTGAAACCTCCACAAATTGTAAGCTAAAAACCTTTCTTTCCTTATGTATCTATCTATCTATCTATCTATCTATCTATCTATCTATCTATCTCTATCCATCCATTATCTATCTATCTATCTCTATCCATCCATTATCTATCTATCTATGTATCTATCTCTATCCATCCATTATCTATCTATCTATCTATCTATCTATCATCTATCTATCTATCTATCTCTATCCATCCATCTATTACCTATCTATCTATCTATCTATCTATCTCTATCTATCCATTATCTATCTATCTATCTATCTATCTATCTATCTCTATCCATCCATTATCTATCTATCTATCTATCTATCTATCTATCTATCTATTATGTTAATATTGTGATTAATCACTATGTTTAAATTATGTTTGATTTGTAGCAATGAGAATACATAATGCATATGAGGTATTTATATTTCATATCATAACTGTAGCAAAATTAGTTTTGAAGTAGCCACCAAAATTATTTTTTGGTTTGGGGGTCATCACAACATGAGGCACTGTACTGCGGGGTCACGGCATTAGAAAAGTTGAGAACCACTATGCTAGGATTACACACCTGGGCACCATCATTCCCATTCTCCATTGCTATTTCATTGTACCCTGGGGGCCAGGGACATGCCAGGGATTGAACCCTGGCCCCTGTCTCTGCCTAAGTAGGTTCTTTAGTTCCTTGAGCTATCTGGCTGGCCCTCCTTCCTTATTTTAGATGTTGAATATTTTGCCTCAGCAATGAGAGAAAAGTAACAAAAACAAGGTGACAATATGAATTTGGGAGGATACAAACATTTATTTCATAATCCCATTGTGAAGATCCCATGATTTAGTACAGTACTCGCTATATGCTATAAGCATTTCTCCTAGTTTAGCACAACGCCTGCTCTACAGCAAGCATTTGTCTTGATAGCTTTGTTGGCCACTGATGAAGCATGGGCCACACCATCAGGACCCTGGCTCAGCTGCACGAGTTGCTTGGGGAATGAACAGGACCTTGGAACAATCTCAGAAATGATTTGGAAAATTTGGGCTCTGATACTAGGAAAGTTGTTTCCTCTGGAAGCAAAAAAACAAAAGCCTGGGTAACAAAAGAGAAAGCTTCTAGGATTTATTTATCTTCATTGCAGTGATCTTAGCTCTAGGCATCACATACAACTTTCTCATAAGAAACAAAGACATTCTGATTTTTTCTGTGGTATTCATACTGTGGTGCAACACACTTAGAAAAAGTCTGTTATGTTTCAAATATGGAAAACCATGCTGTTATGGAAAAAGGCGCTGGTACAAATATGTATTCTTGATGATAAAACTTTTTAAAACCATGTAGGAGCCACATGTTGATGTTACTACTGAGTAGAGAGACTTCATTCATAAAGCTTTCCCCTGGGACCTAGGAGGGCCCTGCAAGTGCCATTATCAGGAATCACTCCTTCTGGGAAAATATATCCCTTTCCCAGGAGTATGAAAGTTCTGCTGGGTGCTAGTAAGTCCTAATGTCTGGGACAAACTGAACTCTTCCTTATTTAACACAGTAAAGCTGCTCTCAGGTTTTAAAGAGACTGGAATTTATTTTCATTTTGGATTTCTTGGAGAATCTTTTCACCCATGTGTCCCCCGATCAGTGCATGTTGGGAGTAGACAACATATCTGGGATTACAGAATTATACACGGTGAGGAATTTCCTCAAGAACAATAATATTTGAAATCTTATTCCTAAATGGCACTTCCTTCCAATTTGGGACTTAAATTCAATATTAGACTGTAGTTAGAGTACCTTGGCTCTGAGAATGGTGAGATGCAGTTTGCATACAAGAAGAAGATGAATTGAGGGGCGGATCAGAGAGCAGAAGGTAATGGGCTAAACTCTGCCTCCATCACCCTCCTGTTTAAATTCTAATCCACAGTATTGAATGTCACTGGAATTAATAATGAGAAAAGGGGACTTTGGAAATATAGCGTAAGCCGCGTGTGATGGCGCACACCTGTAATCCCAGCACTCGGGAGGCTGAGGCAGGAGGATCAGTGCAAGTTGGAGACCAGCCTGGGCTACAAAAGTGAGCTCAAGGCCAGCCTGAACTGCATAGTGAGACCCTGTCTCAAAAAGACAAAAAAAAAAAAAAAAAAAGAAAGAAAAGAAATAAAGGGTAAATGGTGCAATATTGGTGGACCATAAGCTGATATGACTCATGCCATTAGAAGAGATTAAGACACAAGCAACACAGAGGCCAAGAAGAAGACCACAAGGGCGTGGTGACCAAGTGGCCTCTGCATGCCAAGGAGAGGGTCTTGGGAAAAATCAAACTCAGTAGCACCTTGCTTTTGGACATAACCTCCTAAACTGTGTCAAAGACACTTTTTGTTATTTTAGTGCTCCAAGAAACTGACAGAGCCAGTGAGAAAATAACATTGAAGTAGCCACTAATTCTGGATGATCAGATAGATCAAAGCTCTTGAAGGCAGAGAGCATAGCTTGTCCTGAGATGGAGATGGGCACTTGGTCCCAAAGCTACTGCAATATCTAAGGCATTCATGGAAAAACCATGAGTGTTTGATGTTTCATCGTGACCAAAGAGAGAGGCAGAGCTCCTGTGAGGATCCCCATGATCACAGGGTCATCCCAAAGTCCCTATCCTCAGGCAGTGCTATTACTCACATATGGTCTCTTTGGAAGAGGCTGTGCCTGGCGTCTGCATACTAACAGTGACGTTGTTTGGCAGAGCAGAGGAAGAGTTGCCCCAAGGGAAGCCTGAGTCTCAGCGTTAGGGAGCTCATGGGCAGAAGAGAAAACCCAATGAAGGGTTTGCTTCAGGAAGGTCAGTGTTTCATTCCATTAGTGGATGTCTGCTGACCTTAACATGCGCTGTGGAGTTAAGCAGCTGCTCAGTCATGGCCCAACGGATTGCCCTACGTGTGGAGCACAGCACGTTCCCTCACTGCCTCTAAGGGAACTGCAGACTGAGAAAGCGAGCATGCGCAGGGTGGTCTGTGGCTGGCAGGGACCCTCAAGGGTGAATAATTTGCTGAGTGGTTCCCTGGTGGAAAGTGGCCAGTCGCAGTCATGGTAAGCGTAAGGCAGTGCGATGCTGGCTAGGAACAAGCGCTGTCCACTCCCTGGCAGGCTGGGGGCAAGGAATGATATGGGTTTGTATTTTGGGGTCAATAAACTACTACTGTTTAGTGGTGACAAATGTTCTTCTATTAATTAGGTGCAAGGAGGTGCTGGAATAGATGGAAGGTCCTATTGTTAGAGCTCATGTTGTTTATCTTGTTAACCCACTAGAAGCAGACATTGAAAAATAGTTGCTGTTACATTAGCTGTACTTACCACTTGTTTCAAGGGCACTGTTTAATAATTTTTAGTAAGGCATTTACAGAATTTATAGGCATCATCATGATTCAATTCTAACACACTTCTGCCTCCCCTGGTAATCTCATTTCTTCCTCCTGCCACTTGAAATTGCTAATGTAGTTTAGATCTCTAAGATTTAGTTTCCCACATACATATAAGAGGGGTCCCACACTGCATGGTCTTTTGTATTTAGTTTCCTTCTCTTAGCTAAGAGTTTTCAAGTCCATTCTTTTTTAATGGATACACTACCACTGGGTGTAAAAATTACATAGTTGGTAGTTTATTCACTTAACAAAAACATATTCTCCTCTTTTCTTTTGCTAAGCATAATACCAGATACTTGTTTAGTCCTCAAGGGCTACAACTTCTTTAGCACACATCCCCAAAGACAGTTTCTTTAATAACCCAGCGCTGAGAGTTTATGGATCTTTGTATTCCCTCTCTCTTGTGTTCATGCTAGCGCTCTCTCGCTCTCTCTTCTGTACAAGGTCTCACTGCGCAGGTTGCACTCATAGTGATCCTCCTGTTTTCAGGCATTGCAGGCGTGCATCACCTCTCCCGGTCTTGGTGGCTGGCTCATTGCATCCAGGGGTGGGGCACTCAGTGTGGCATGTGGTGCCTGGGATCAAACCGTGGTCCCTATGCTTTCCTAAGCAGGCTATTAGTCCGCTGAGCTATCTTGCTGGCTCTGGATCTTTGCATTCTTGTGTGGCCTTGGACCAGAGAAGGCAAAGATGTCAAAGTATCGTGAGTGCGCTTTGAGCAGCTCTGTTCTGAGAATCAGGAGGTCTGCCCTACTGGAGGAGAGGCATTTTTAATAGTTCCTCTTCCTGAGTTAATGGAGACAGAATGGGAAATAAGCCCCACACTTAGCTTCACCATGTAAGCAGGAGGAACTGAAATAAACCTTCTAGACATCCCCTTGGGAGTAGGGGAGCGTCTCTGGTCATGAAGTCCTGTGAGGCTATACCATGTCCTCATCTCCAAGGGACCACCAACAGGAGAGTGAGCACTTTCAATGAACACAAGGCATCAAGAGGCACCTTCAAATCTGGCTGGACAAATACATGAGGTTTGTGCCATCTGATTAAAGTTAACTTTATCTCTGTACCTGGGAGGCTGAGGTAGGAGGATCATTATGCATTTGAGGCCAGCTTGGGCTGCAAAGTGAGGTCAAGGTCAGCCAGAACTATGCGGTATGAGCCTGCCTCAAAACAAGACAAATAAATAAAAGTTAACTTTACAGTCAGAGCTCAACCCTTCGATCTGAAAGATCACCTTCACACCCTTCACTGTTTTGGAACATGCCCCTACCACTCTGCATAGTCAAGGAGACATCATGGCTTTGGGTTCAGGATAACAACTGCATAAAAAGCAGCAGCTTCTTGTGTCACTGTTGCACAGTGCTTTGTCCTCCTTGAGCCACTCTTTGATCTATTCAGTTTCTTGTCACTGGCACAGTCTTGGTCAGAAGATAAGAAAACATTTTGTCTTCAAGAGTACAAGAGGCCACCTGACATGGCCAAAGAGCAGCACCACCAAACAGGATCACTAGGGCGCATAGGGAGGGCGGCGGGTCGCTGGCACACCACATTCTTCCCTGCTGCATTCCATACTGAATTTTACTGATGTTTTATAAAAATGGGATGGATGTTGACTCAGTACTGGTTTCTCTAGATGGAAATAATTTCTTCATTATATTCTTCCACTACTTGTAAAAGAAAAAAAAAGTTCTGTGAATTCAACAATAAGCCAGTGGTAAAGATTCTCTGTCAATTATGAGCTGCCCTAAGGAACTACTTGATTTCAATGGCCAGTGAAGAAGATCAAAAGCAAAACTACAGGGCCGGCGAGATGGCTCAGTGGTCTAAAGCGCCTGCTTAGGCAAGCTTAGGCAACCGCAGGGACTGCGCTTTGATCCCCAGCACCATATGTTGTGCTAACCCCACCCTCCAGGCAGGTTGGCCATAAGATAGATAGATAGATAAATAAATAAATAAATAAATAAATAAATAAATAAATAAATAAATAAAGTTTTTAAAAAAGCAAAACTACAAAACAGATTGAGAAAGCATACAGTTCATCTTTCATTGTCATTTAGGACAGGTCTGATGTCCTCTCCCCTATAGGGCATCATCCCTCAACATTATCCTGCACCTGGCGACATAGCTCAGTGTCACAGTGCCTGCCTGCCAAGAGAGAGGTGATGAGTTCTATTCCTGGTACCAATAAAATAAAAAAATAGAATAAAATAAAATAAAGAGAGATAATGTCTTCTCTTAAATAACATTCTGCCATTCCAGTCTCTGCTTTTCTGGTTTCCTTATCACAGGTCCCCAGTCTGAACAGAAATAATAGCCTGGTAATAAGTCTGAACTTTAAATACATTTCAATCACATTACATTAGTCAATAATGTTTTTAAGGTATTTACTAGGCAGTGAGTTTTCCTTATATTACAAAATTAATAATACTTATTACTATTGCACATAATGTTTTAATCATGGATTTGAAAGTCATAAATGCCAGTTCCCTCAATTAGAAAAATTGTACGTAGAGGACTGTGTCTATCAAAACAACACGGGGGGCAATCACTGGCTGTGTCGCTCACACTGAACTAATCATGCGCTGCTATGCCCACTGCTAATTGTAATGCCATCAGTTTGGGCATGGACCAATTTGTACCTCTTCATACTCAATATTCTGCACCACTTGTACATAACACATCAAACTTGAGAGGTATTATCTTAAGTTTAACTTTTTCAAAATGCAGGTCAATAAAACCTAATTGTTTAATGGTAAAAAAAAGAAGCTAATGTTAAAAACTTTCTGTGAGTTTAACAATAAGCCAGTGCTAAAGATTCTCTATCAACTGTGAGTTGATTCTCTATGAACTATGAGATAAAGTGTTGGCTTCACAATGGCTGATAAGGAAGGAAATTAAAATAAAAATTATGAAACAGGCCAAGCAAAGGGCTGCTCTGACCATCCCAGAGGTAATACATGTCAAAGGGTAGAAAGGTGACAAGTACATTGGTTACTGAAGAATGCTGCATCTCGTCATACAGAAGTGGAAATAAGAAGTAAAAATTTAAAATCTGAAAATAGAGACAAACCAGAACTAGAGAGTTCTGATCTCGTATAGCCAACATTTGAACAACCAAATAAATTTAAGGACATTCCGATTTTGACAAAAAAAAATTTGTGAATTAGGTAATTCTAGACTTTAATTAACTCATATTCCTATGATATTAGGGTGAGAGAAGAAATTTATATGACGTTGACAGACGCAAGACTAAATAGAATTGATTCTATAATGTGTCTTTCAGGAGCTGGTGGCTCTGGTAAACTGGTCCCTTTTTACTGTTTAACTTGGGAATGTGAACACCGTGCCCAGAAATATGTACTCAATAGTTACCTAGTTATGTTTACAAATTTTGTAACAGATCATATTCTAGTTCAATGCAAGTTAGGAAGTGTCTAGGTAAAATGAAATAGAGAGAAGGAGAGCTGAAAAGTAATTGGAGGCAATGCCCTGGCTTGGTTTGCAGAGGCACAGTTAAAGGTAAAGAACAGAGAGCGCACAGTGTACTTGGAGAGGTTACATGGGAGAGCTCAGAGCCAAGGTCAGTGTGCAGATGTGCCAGCCATCTGTGAAGTCACCCAGCCTAGGTCCCTCAAAATTTCTTCTATTATTAGTTTTCTCCCTAGCTTGGCCTGTGTCCTCACATTTAAGGTTCCACACCCTAGATTTTTTTTTTTGAAAAATGAGGGCCGTTGGACCTTCCTCCCTCAGGCCAGGGTAGATGTCGCATCAGGACAGCCCTTGATCCATGGCCTGTTGTCACCAGGTCCTGAGAGCCTGGCTGCCTTCTCTGAAGTGTGCACAAGGTTAGAGTTAGAATTTTCAGCCAGGCTCAGCTGGGCTCCTCCAAGCATCTCGCTGAGCTACTCACACCTGAGTCCTTGTCCTAATGGTTGGTTTTGGAGGCACCAGAATGATCACCTCTTGCTGAACTTCTTAATAGAAAAGGAAGCAACACAGATGGGCCATTCCTGAGGATCTGATGAGGGCAGGTTGCTTTTGGTGCCTGGCCCATGTATGATAGTCGGACCGGCTGCTGTGATCTAGCCTGAAGTGGCGCAGTACTTTCATCATAAGCATCACCATATCCATGGACCACAGAGAGCAACCAATACAGAGCTTGTTATTTATTTCTAACCCTTAGGATCTCTGCATCTTGCATATCAGGTGTTTTTCTTTTTTTACTTTCTTTTCTCCCCTCATTCTTTTCTTTCTGCTCCTGAGCCTCTCTCACCTTTTGTTCTGTTTTTTTGTGTTAAGGAAATCTTTATTTATTACCCAAATACAATTATGAGCAAGAGCCAGACACAGAAGAATTAAAAGCAAGTTAGAGCCGGGCGTGGTGGCTCACGCCTGTAATCCCAACACTTGGGAGGCTGAGGCAGGCAGATCCATGTGAGTTCAAGACCAGCCTGGGCTACAAAAGTGAGTTCAAGGCCAGCCTGAACTGCATAGTGAGATCCTGTCTCAAAAAGACACACACACTTCAAAAACAGCAAGTTAGTCTAGAGGGAGGCTTGTGCAATGCTGGCATCCCCTGAGACTATCAGCAGCACAAATCCAGCAATGTGGCCACTGAGGTGGATGCCTCCACACATGCCACAGAAATTTCTATTATTCCTGAGGAGAAAAAGTGTAAGGAGAGCTATTGAGTCTCTCTTTCTTCTTTAGGCTGAATTTTCATTGCCTGAGCGTCTCCTGTGTTTTCTTTGGCCTCTTTCCCAGAGCATCCCCCACAGTGACCCTGCACTCCAGCCAGTCCTTAGACTATAGAAAATGTCTTCCTGAGCTGTGAAAACACAAAGATAGATTACTCTGCAGTCCTCCATGTACATGAGACCCACATCTCAGCTGTGGTTCCAAGTGACTGTGTCAAGCAGCCAGTGAGGACTGCGTTGTCTGGCAGCAGACCAGGAAAGCAAATCTAAAAGGAAACTCTGGCTGCAGGGGCACATGCCAAAAGCCAAAGCAGGTGAGCATCTGAAGAGGAGGTTAATAGAGAGTTGTTAATTAAAAGGTTTACATTCAGGGGCAGAGTATTCTCAGCTAGCCTGAGTCCAAGGCAGTGAAGGGGAAGGGCCCAGGAGTAGAGAAAAACTCCCCAGTTTTCAGTGAAGACCACCAAGTGGACCATCTCTGTGTCATTTTGGTGGACACAATGTAAAGCCTAGAGAACAGAGTCCTGAGGACACCTAGCCTCTGAGGCTCTTGCCTAAGTAGGCTTCTTCCTTCTGTGGAGTTCTGTAGCCTGCATTCAGGGATCATGCCCTCATCCGAGCACCGGTGAAGGAAGTGACATCTGTCCCTGACAGTTCTCCAAAAGCTCTCTTCCCTAGATCTTCCGATGTGGCGAAAGTGCCCCAGGAAGTCCTCTAGTCATGGCAAATATCAGCAACCAACTATGAAGGACGCTTGGCATCCATAAAGGCTTTCCAGTCAGTGCATATAGGAGTGAGACCTGAAAAGAAAAGGGCAAAGGGCAAAGGCGGGAACAAAAGGAAATAGGCTAAGTAAAATAGCAGCAAGGTGAGAAGAGCCTCTATGGTGGGAGCCATTAGGCACTGATAAAATCTGCTGATGGTGGAAAATCTGGCAAAGCCACAGCAGCCAGAGACAGACTTCAGTAGGTTGACGTGCTCAGCTCCCAAGAAGCTGCATGGTGAGAGCTCACATGTGAGAGTTTGCTGGGATTCTCCTGGCCCCTCATCTAGTGAATGCCTTTTCTTCTTTCTGATAAACCAAGGAACCTGTTGTGGGCCTGCTCTTTACAGCATCAGCTGAAGCCTAACACACTCTGCTAGAGACCAAGAACAGAGCACATGCTACCAGAACAAGAAGCCACCAGGAAACTTCAGCTGAGAGACTGTCCTTTAATGCAGTGTTGTTTGAATGCTTCTACTTACTCCTCACAGAAAATCTTTTAAATAAGCCCCATTCTTAGCTTCCATTTTACTGAAGGGGAAACAGAGTTTTACAGAAACCATGACTGATCTATCTTCTCACCACTAGAATGCGGAGTGGTTGTGACTTCAACCAAGAGACTGCCAACAAAGCATTGGTTAGAGCACTGTGACCGCGTAAAATATTTGTAGCATCATGTCCTCCAATGTTTTGAACAAAGTTTAGAACTTGAAATTCGAAGCTGAAGTAAAACCCAGCCCTGGCATTCTTTCTCAAATCAAATTTAACCCTGATTGCAAAGTATATTGCTAGCCAGGCATGGATTTGACCTATGAGGCTCCATGGGATTGTGATCGGGTAACTGAGGAAAGCAGTACTGCCTCTTCTGGGGTCTACAGAAACAGTGCCCATGCTAGCTTTGGATGTTTCCAAGCTCCAGTGTTCTGATTAGAACCAGCCTAGACACCTTTGCATTGTAGGGACTCTTGTTGCGAACTGGATCTCTTTTTAAATATTGTCGTTGAACATGTGAGAGATTCGTATTATCTGATTATTCTTGGGATGTAAAGGGCCTTTTATCTCTCTTCCATTACTGAAATCAGGTTTGAAAGCTTACCACATGGAGGACCAGCACGCAAGAGATGACTGTTGAGAAAAAGAAAATCAGAGAAAATCAGATGTAGCAGGAGCGTCAGTAACCTGGAGGGAGGCTGATGTCTGAAATCCTCTTCACCACATCTGTGAGCAAAGTGGGGAATATTTCATGGAGATGATGTCTGTGGCTCCAAGAAGGAGCAAGTGCCTCCTAGAGCTTGAGCTAGACAGTCTTGCTCCTTTATTTGGTAAAGTCCTTGTGACAGATTTATATATCTCTACCTATATATCTATCTCTGTCTATCATCTATCTATCTATCTATCTATCTATCTATCTATCTATCTATCTATTATCTATCTCAAAGACAGGACATTGCAGTTTCTGGTCAATTTTTTGATCAACAGTTGGCCTTTGAAATCAGTGCAGAAAAACAAGCAAGATCAGAGGACCACAGAGTTGAAGGCCACAGTCTGAGAATGAGTGAGAGAACAGAATGAGCCACTGGTGGTACTGGCCTAGTGCGCTTTCTTTTCCACTCCATTCATCTGCTTTCCCAATGGCACAGAGTATCAGGTCTGAAAGATGCACACGCATATGGAATAAGTGTTCTGTGGCTTGTATGGTTTTTTTCTGCTTTTTTTTTAAAATCTACATAAGGACATTAGTGTATAATTCTTCCATATCTTGGATAGTTCCCTATCCACTATATTTTACAACCTGTCTTCCTGTCCTGGTTGACACTGCATTCCACAGCTTTGTTGCCTATTACTGCACTGTAT
This sequence comes from Myocastor coypus, assembly GCA_004027025.1. Taxonomy (NCBI): domain Eukaryota; kingdom Metazoa; phylum Chordata; class Mammalia; order Rodentia; family Myocastoridae; genus Myocastor; species Myocastor coypus. The sequence continues at coordinate 69,111 of PVJA010000695.1, forward strand.
CACTCCAGGTTTGTGCTGCATAATCTGTTTTTTTTTTTTTTTTTGTCTTTTTGAGACAGGGTCTCAGTGTGCAGTTGAGGCTGGCCTTGAGCTCACTTTTGTAGCCCAGGCTGGTCTCGAACTCACACCGATCCTCCTGCCTCAGCCTCCCAAGTGCTGGGATTACAGGCGTGCGCCACCACGCCCAGCTGTGCTGCATAATCTGAAGCTGTCTGTCTGAAGGCTTTTTTTTGTGTCCCATGTTTGGGTAGGTTGGATAAAGAAAATCCATACAGGTCGACCACTCCACCAATGGTGGGAGAAGTCTCCCTCTTTTAACTGCCTAGGGACTTGTGCCTCCCTGAGGTGTGCTCAGCGTGGCACCTGGTGCTGGACACTGGAATGACGCTTCTTTGTCCATAAGTCACTTGCCGACATGGCACCCTTTGCTGCTTCCCCTACTGCCATGGTATCTCCCACCCATCTGCGAGGCAGCGTCTCCTGTCTGCCTCTCCCTGTGACACACACGCTCATCTGCCTCTACCATCTGTAGCACTGCTCCATAAAATACACATGAGACCACATGTCCTATGCTCTTCGAAAATTATCCTGTATTCCAGCACCTTGCTTTTCTCTTGTAATGGTAGCTATAGACTGGAGAAGAAGAATATTCTTGTAAGAAAGCTTCATTTTTTAAACTAAAGCTTACCTACTAGAAACTACAATAAAAAATGAATTGTAGGTAAATAACAATTCCCATTCTAAGGCCTGAGCCGTACTCTTCGATTACTGGCATTTGCTATCTTATCAATATTTCATCAAGATGAAGCAGGCACAGGATTTTAAGCTAGAAAAATGCTTACAACACATTGAAAGTATTGGAATAGAAGATTCAAACATTTCCACATGATGAAGAGACAATGTATATCCCTGGAATAGCTACAATTTCCTGAAAACATTCAAAGTAGTTAGTGAATTTATTCAAGTATTAAATTAAAATTAATCCCAAGACAGGAGCTATTTTCCTGTAATTTAGCAACAGCCAGGGTTATGGGCTGAATTTCTGCCTTTTTTACTCTTGTACATGGATGTCCTAATGACCTAACCCTAAAGATGGTAAAGTGGGTTTGGGCCTGAATAATGAGTAGAAACTGGAAAAGATTTGATGTGCAAGTTAGAAAAAGCCTACATAGCCTGAAAGAGATTGCTAGTAGAAAAGGTGGGCTACAAAGGCGATGAGGGCACCTTTGGAAATAGGGGAAAAGCAATCTATTTAATGTACTGGGAAATAAATGGCTTGCAATGTATTGTGTTCATAGAACACAATGTGTGAAATCAGCGTCAGTAGCTGGGGGTATATTTGCAGCTAAATGTTGAAGATAGCTCTTTTTTCTCCGTTCTCCTTATAGTACATTGTGAGAGGAGATGGATGGAAGAAAGGACTTTGAAAGACTTGAAAAGTTCTGAGCCTGTCTCTATTGGAGAATAAGAGAAAGTGTTCTGGTAAAAACCCTGTCTCAGTTACTCTTCTCATTTCCGGGACAAATATCTGACACCTAAAATGAAGGAAGGAAAGGACTATTCATCTCACAGATCCTGGAGGTTTCAGTCCATGCTTGGCTGGCTTCAAGGCTGAGTGGCACAGGGCAGAGAGCAGCGGTTCATGGAGGCGGGAGGACAACAATGGAAGTAGAGAGAGAATCAGCCTCTCTTATATCACACTCAGGCTTTCTTCCCCGGGCTGGGGGAAGTACATACACCCATAATCCCAACAGCACTAAAACCCTATAATCCCAGTAGATTACCCATAATTCCAGTGAATGATGACTTAATTTCAGACTCTAGACGTCCCCACCCCATGACTACATGAAGCTTTGAGGGGACAACTAGACACGAACCATAAGAAACCCTAAGAGTATGGCTATATAATTCAATGAAGAATTTACAGGCATTGCTGCTAGGTTCAGTCTACTCTCTCAGCAGCAAGGCTGCCAGTGTGCATAGATCAAGTCAAGGAGAAGATGGAATAGAAGAAGCCTGACTGGCCTTTCAGGTTCTAGCACTTGGGCCAATGTGTTGCCAGATGACATGCACCCTTCAAGTGAAGACTGGCGCAGCCCCTGAGCTGACATGAAGTGTAGCAAAGCAACCAAGGCCATCACGGTGGCTGAGAGAGCAGAAGTGTCTCCCACATGGTCCCAGAGTGTGGGCTTCTCACTCCTATGTCCCAGAGCCACCTCCTTGGTGTCAGAGGGCCAGCTTGCTGCCTCCACGTTACCATAGTGGAACCATTGCTCTGTTGAGCCAAGAGTCAGGGGATGCCATCCTAGATGGCCTTCAAAACAAAGAATGGAGCCAAAGATGATCAGTCAGAGGGTTCAAAAGCCGATGCAATTCACCATTGCATTGGAATAGCATCTTTATGAATTTGCCCATTTGCAATGGCGCTATCTATTCTATGCCTCGCCCAGGATTGCACGTTAGAAGCCGACAACTTGTCGGCCTTTACAGGTTTACAACTGGAGAGGAATTGTGCCTCAGGATGAATCATACCTCCAGTCTCACTTATACCTAATTTAGATGATATTTAGAGGAGATTTTGGACTTAGATTTGAGCTAACATATGTTAAGATTTTTTGTGATTGTTGAATCAAGTAGATGCATTTCGCTTAAAAGAACATGAATTTGGGGGACATAAGGCAGAAGGTTATGAGCTGGATTGTGTCCCTGTTAGATCCATGTGACAAGCTCTTAACACATATTACCTTAGAATGCAACTGTAGTAAGACATAAGGCCTTAGAAAAGTTTACTAAAATGAAATTGCGATATATCAGTGGGTCATAATTCAGTATGACTTCATCATTAGAAGGAGCGTTCAGGACACAAGCAACACGGAGGCCAAGAAGAGAAACATGAGGGTACGCGAGAAGGTGACCTCTGCAGGCCATGGAGGAGGTCTGGAGGAGGTCTCAGGAGAAGTCAAAGCCATCAACGTCTCGATATTGGACTTCTAACCTTCTGAACAGTATGAAAATAAAGTTCTCTTACTTTGATCATTCAGTGTGGGATATTTTGCTTTGGCAAACTGATAGAACCAGTGAGAAACTATAACAGGAATCTATCATTTAAGACAGCTTCTAGTACTGGATTGTGAGAAAATGTTCTTAAGCCCAGAGAATTCTGGCTTGTGTTGAATTCAGGGCCTCACCTGGTCACCTGGGCCCCAGATCTTCCGTGACGTGTGAGGTCTTCCTGGAGAGAACCTATTAGCTGTTTGTACTGTCTCTCCTCTATGAGGGTCAGAGCTCCTCTGAGGAGCCCCACCACAGAGGGATCCCAAAGTCAGTGCTCAGGGAGCTGCTCTGGCCCAGCTCTCTCCTCTCTGGAAGACAGTGTGGCCCTACACTTGCACATCATGTGCAAGGTCCATATGAGGCTTTTTCTCAGTGTGAAGGATAAAGCTGACCCCAAGCAAGGTCTGAATCAGCTTTTAGGCAGATGGCAAAGATGGTGAAAAGCCAAGCGGGGCCTTGCCTTGGGACTGACAACAGCTCCTCCCTTCAGTGGAAGTTTGGTTGGTCTTGCCACTGGGATCTGAGCCAGGCACATGGTCACTGTAGCAGTAGGCACACCGTGGCCAGGTGGGCTGGGGCCTGAGTGCAATGAACCTCAGACCCAGAGCTCACTTGTAAGAATGTGCCACTTGCTCACTTTGTATGAAGTTGAAATCCAAGGACAGAAAAAGAGAAGTGCATGAGCCTATCTATTACCAGACAAAGGCGTGCACATGAATAAAGAGTTTGCAACCTGGTTCCCTGGAGGAAGCAAGGAGCTGTTCTGGCTAGGAAGGAGGCAGTCGTGCTGGGCATGAATAAGGTTTGAACTCACCCTAATTGGCAGGGACCGAAGGATGTTATAAGCTTAGGCCAAGTGCAGGCGTTTGTTGATGAGGGAGATGACTTAATTAGGTCCAGTGAAGGGCTGTCGGATGAGTTAGATCGAAGGGCTTCATTGTTTTCTGTTTTAGTTAGCAATCACAGTTTCTTTAAAAATCAATATGGGCTGCCTGGAACCAGTTCTTTCAAAACAGTATTAGTTTTGATATCTTTTCTGCAATTGTCCTGAAAGTGCAGACTTTGGCTCTTTGGATCGCTTGGAGCCTTCCTAGGAGCATAGGAACCACTAATTCTTGGTACTGAGCTTCCTGTCATCTTGTGCCTCAACTTCAGAGTTTTTCAGTGTTCAGGTCTGTATTTGTGGTAGGGATAGACCTTCGCCTCTCTGGGCTACGTGCACACATAGGTACCAGAAAGTGACATGTTTGTGTTTTTTGGCATTGTTTTTTCACAATTAAGAAGTTGTTCTAGGGGCCTGGCGGGATGGCTTAGTGGTCTAGAGCGCCTGCAGGTGGCTGCAGGGACTGCAGTTGGATCCCCGGCACCACATGCTGTGCCAGCCCTGCCCTCAGGGCAGGCTGAGCCTGCCATAAAAATAAATAAATAAACAAGTTCTGAAACAAGAAAAAAAAAAAAACCTAAAAAAAAAAAAAAAAAGAAGTTGTTCTAAATTCGTGCCTTAGACCCAGAGAACTGCCAGCAAGAGGGAGTTCAAAGCTTCTAGATATTGATTATCTTGCCAATTATGTCTTTCAAATATCACACTTTCTGTTTGAGACAAGGCAGCTTGCTGGGTGGATTCTTTCAGGTCACATTTTTTAATCAGTATAGTTCCCTTTATTTACCACCTTATCAGATATAGTTTATGTAGTATAAAGAATGTTAAAATATGTAGCATAAAATTGACTCTAGGAATTCCTAGTTCATTTTTCACTTTCCTTCACTACTAAGATCTTCCTGACCCTTCAACTAAATGAATGGTAAGCAACCTAGTAATATTTAGGACATAATTGGTGGGTGTTTAAATTATTTACTGATAACCCACTATTATTATGGAACATTGGATTGTGTATACAACTATTTTCTCTTCGTTCATGAGAAGAAAATTTTTTGTACCAATGATTAGAAAAATTATCATGTCTATACCCTATGCTTGTATAACTACTAAGAGAACAATAATATGCATTGTATCAAACACTGGAATGTACTATTAACATGTTTTGAAACTGTCACAAGATCCTTTACCAAATAAATAAATAAAAGATTTTTAAAAATTAAAAAAATAAATTCTTTACATATGAAAGTCTTGCCAGGTGTTCAAAACTAAGTAAAACTGGTTAATTATTTTCTATATTTAAGGTTATCTATCTATCCATCATCTACTTTTGTTCAGGAAAGTGCTGTTTTTGTAATATTTATCAAATGCTTTAATTGTATGAGTCAATAATAATAATCCTGAAAAAACTGTGGAGCCACCAGAGCAGTCCAGTTTTAGGCTGTTTTAAGCTCCTTCTCTTTTTATCCCCAGCCATATGGAACCACTTTAGGTCTCTACAGATTTAGGGTTACTAGATTGTTCATATATATGGAACCACATACTATGTGAATTTTTTGTGAGTTTATTTCATTTCACTCAACATACTATTTGAGATTCATTATATAGCTAGGACACTCCATTATTTTTATTGACAAACAGACAATTGTTTTATTATTCCATATTTGAATATATGTTCATTTAACAAAAAATATATTCATCTTTGTATCTTGAGAGTAGTGCTAGTCAGTTGATAATACTCAGTCCTGATCAGCTAAGCCATTCATGAACAAACTGGGTACTAATTAAAGCAAGGAAACAATTCACACACCAGGAGAGCCCTTGACATAGCCATGCATATTAAGTGCAACTGAAACAAAGGAGGCATTATTTCTGTCTGGGAGATTTGGAAAAGGTTTTATAGAAAAGGAGCATTTCTACAGGAATATAAAATAATTTTGAACATATTTATATTCTTCTGGGTCTTGGCTGCCTATTGAGGGTTCTCAAAAGAATAAATTAACATTGAGAATAGAGAAAAGTATCTGGAGTGACCAGGGAGGAGAATGGAGGGGTGTAGTGTGGGGATGGTCTTCCTGGATGTGAGGGGAATCAGAAAATACCTCTGGGTGCGGCAGATTTGCTAACCCTTTCCACACGTGTTTAGGCTGTACAAATCCTAAGAGCTCAAATACCACCTCCTTGTGAAGGTGATCTCTGATAGATCAGCCAAAATTAATCCATTTTCCTCTTTGCCAGGAGATGGAATGAAATGTACATTACATCGTGGACTCACAGCATTGAGTTTCCGGACAGCTCAGGGTTGGATGTTTCCCTTTCACATTTCTTTCTGGAGAAGTCAAGCTGTGTCTTATACTCTCTAATTACACAGTGCCCCCAAGACAGAAATGTGCAGCCAGCAGGTTGAGCTAGACAATCTGGCCCCACATTAGGTGGGGAAGTCCTTATGGCAGTGAAATTTTTTTAATCCTGAGGACAGGACATTCCAGTCTCTGATCAGATTTGTGGTCAACAATGTGTTCTGGGAATCAGTGCAGAAAAACAAGCATGTCCACAGGAATGCAGAATGGTGTCCCTTGGCCCAGACTGAGGCCAGGAACAGCGACTACAGAGGATGGAGTTGCCATTAGCAGCAGCCTGTCACCTTGATTGCTCCTGTTTAGCACCGTACCTGTCAGGCATGTGGTCTGAGTGAGAAATGTCTCACATGGTTTTATTCTGAGTATTTTCCATCTCCATTAATGACAAGGGTTTGTCAATCTCGGTGTCTTAGACGCATCCTCCACGCTATATTCTAAAATCGTCTTCATGCCCAGATTCATGTAGTGCTTTTGACACTCACTACGCAGCACATTGCTACAGGTTCCTGTGACTTTGCTTGTTGTAGCCTGACAATAAGGTGCCTTGGCTGATTCTTTTCCTACCTTTATAACTTTCTTCCTTCTCACTCAGGGAGGGCCTCCTCCCCATGTCTCCTAACACACTGGCCCTCACCGGTCTTTCCTACCTGTTACACCACTGCTTATGCTCTACACACTGTAACACAAGCCACTCTTCTACTGAATGATTCTCCAGGCCAGTTCCTGCTTCTCTCTTCCCTTTCTTATGGTCACCTCCGTGTGAAGAGGGAGAGTCACTATTAACAAGTCTTCATTTTAAGTTGCAGCCGTCACCCTAGAAACCACAGTCAGAAGTGAGTTGCAGACAAGTGAAGGTGCAGAGGCTGAGACAAAGACCATTCCAAAGGATCCAATAGAGTGAATTTGCCAGGAGCAGTGCTAAGTAGAAGAGACCTAAAAGAAATCAGCAGCAGAACATTATGCAGTGACAGGAACAAGTCAATAATTTCAGTAATATTTTTCAACCTGAATGGTCTAAATCACCCAACTGAAAGACAGATTGGCACAATGGATCAAGAAATGTAAACAAATGGTATGCTCTGTACAAGAAATATGCTTAAATCAAAAAGAAATCCCTACCTTAAAAATCAAATGATGGAAAACAAAATTCTATTCAATGGGATCCTGAAAATAAGTGAGTAGCTATCCTATTTTCAGACAAAGTGGAGTAAGCCATAGCTGATCAGAAGAGGCAAAGAATGTTGCTACATATTTTTAAGAGAACAATTCAACAGGAAGATGTAGCAGTTATTTGTGTATGTACATATAGTATATATTAATTTTATATATTAATATGTATAAATTATAATATGTAATATGTATACCCACCATGCACCCAACTTCATAAAAAATGCTACTGGGCATAGAAGGTCAAATAAAATTAAGCAAAATTATAGTATAGGACCTCAATAGCTCACTGTCACACAGATATAGATCAAGTAGAAAAAAAAATCACCAAATAAATTTCATTACTAAATAAAATGTAACAAATGGACTTAATATACATGTATACAATGTTTAACCCAACAACAATAAAATCTATATTATTCTCAGTAGCATATAGAACTATCTGTGGACCACGTCATGCCCCATAAAGCATCCTTAAGTAAATGTAAAAAATTGAATTTATACTATGCATATTATCAGATCATAATGCGATGAAATAAGAACTCAATGGTGAAAAAAATACAGAAATTATGCAAAGCATGGAAATTAAACATTACCCTCTTGAATAATTAATGGTAACTAAAGAACTCAAGCAGGAAATAGAATAGTTTCCAAAATTGAATAATAATGCCACTATAATATACCAGAACTTGTGGACACAGTGAAAGAAATCCTAGGAATAAGATTATAATGTGAACTCCCACATCAGAAAAACAGAATGAGCCCAAGTAAGTAACCTAATGATGGACTCTAAGGTCTTACATAAATAAAAAATCAAAATCCAAAGCTAGTACAAGAAAGGAAATTATAAAGACCACAGGAGAAATAAATATAATGGAGACCAAAAATATAACACAAAGAAACAACAAATTCAATATGTGGTTCTTGTAAAGAACAAAGAAAACAGTCGAGGGCAAAACCAATGAAATGCACATTTGTACCAAAGATAGGTAATTTTTAGCTAATCTTAGTGAAAAAAGGAGAGACCCAAATCACTGCAATTAGAACAGAAGAGGTGAAATCAGAAGGAACATTGCTGAAATTGGCAGCATATTAGCAACTATTTTAGCAGTGAAACCTGTGGTAGTTTCCTAGATACACATGAGTTACCAAAAACCAAGTAATCCAAGAATATGCATAAAATTGAAGCAATTAGACACACACAGACACACACAGACACACACACACACACACACACCACCTACCAAATAAGAAAAACTTAGGCCCTGATAGATTTACTGCTAAACTGTATAAGAATGTCAAGAGATACCTCATACCAATACTCATCACAATCTTTAATGAAATTTGAAAGGGAAGCAGTATGCTAAAATTTATTTCTGGAAATTAGCATTACCCTAATTGCAAAGTCAGCAAGGATCCAAGAAAGATCTACAGGCCAATCCCTCTAGGGACATCAGTACAAAAATACTCAACAAAATACTGGCAAACAGCACACAACAAATCATGAAAAAGATCATGCATCATAACCAAGTAGACTTCATCCCAGGGATGCAATATTGGTGAACACATGTAAATCATTAAGTGTAATATATCTCATAAATGAAGCAAGGACAAAAATATTATTATCATTTCAAAAGATACAGAAAAGCCTTCAATAAAATTCAACACACATTTTTGATAAAAATAACTGTGAAGAGCTGGGGAGATAGCTTGGTGGTCTAAGCACTTGCCTGGCAAGCACAAGGACCTGGATTCTATCCCGGTACCACACACCATGCCAACTTCACACCCAGCTGACCACTGGAACTGGGCATGGTGGTGCATGCCTGTAATCACAGCGCTGGGGAGACTGAAACAGGATGATCACTACAAGTTAAAGCGATATAGTGAGACCCTGTACCAAATAAATAAAAGATAAAAAAAAAAAAAACCCTCTGAGGAACATAGCTATGTAAAGATCTTATCTCAAACTGACAAAAGCCTTTTATGAGAAATCTCTGCCAAAATCACACTAAATGGGAAAAAAGTTAAAAGCTTTTTCTCAAAAATCAGCAACTAGCGGCTCGGGCTGCAGCTCCTAAGTGCTTGCTTGGCAAGCGGAAGCTCTTGAGTTCAATCTCCAGTACCAAAAAACGTCAGCAACTAGACATGGATGTTTACTACCACCACCATTCCTTTTCAACAGAATATTCGAAATATTAGCTAGAGTAATCAGGAAGAGAAAGAAGTAAAAGGAACCAGTATAGGAAAAAACAAGGTGAAATTATCAAGGTATGCAGATGACATGATCTTCTCTATGGAAGATCCCAAAAAGTCACTGAAAGACTCCTAGAATTAATAACCTAACTTATCAGTGTAGCAGGACATAAAACCAACACACATAAATACAAAAAGCCTTGTGCACCAATAAAGAATTCAGTGAATAATAAGTTAGGAAAAATACCATTCATAACAGCATGAAGAAACATTAAATACATAAAATCTTACCTATTATGTGTCCATTGATAGGTGAATGGTTAAAGAAATGTGGTATTTAGACAAAATGGAATAGTGCTTTTCCATAAGGCATACTAAACTTTAGTAATTTGTAGGAAAATGTATCCTTTAGAGCATAATGTCAAATGAATTAAGTCAAACACAAAAGCATAAATGTCATATGGTTTCTCTGATATAAGAAACCCATGATGTGAATAAAACCAAAATGAAAGAAAGACAATGAAGGTAGATATGTAGAAGCTGGAAGCATTTTAGGGCACATATAAGAGAAAGTCAATATTCCCTAGAGAGATTATTTGGAAATACGGGCCAAAAAGCTGATTTGCACCAGGGCTTAGAGAGCGGAAGAAAGGCAGCCCTCTTACTGGAAAGAACTCGAATGAACTGCATTCTTGCATTTTGTATAAGGGCAGCTTGTGAGTGATGAACTTGATTACTTTTGTGAGTATGTTTCAAGTGTTGGAAGATGGCTCCTTTTTTCTTTCTTCTTATAATGAGAGGAGACGTTACAGAATCAACTGAAAAAGTACTAGATTTGTTAAGTTCTTGGCTTATGTTCACAAAGATGAGAACGTTCATTCTGGCACGGACACTTTATGGACATGCAACTATTTTACAAAGAAATCATGAGTGTGATTTATAGATCCAGTCAACTATCTCAGCAGAAGTACTACTAGCTTGCACTGAAAGGTTCACAGACAAGAGGAAATGAAATAAATTTGAGGTCAGGGTGAGCTGATGCTATTCTCTGATTCCTACTTGCATTCTTCTTCAAGTGCAAGGAAGGAGATTCCTCGAGATGACTTGGACATCACCAGACTTAGGACTAACACGATGATACTAAAAACTAAGGGAAAAGAGAGTAAAGTGGGTGTCAGCATGACTCCCAAAGGTGGGGTCCTTTCTAGTCCCTGATACCTCCTTGGTATCAGTGCCCAGGTTTGCACCTCAAGATTAAGGGGTGAAGTATGTTCTCTATTGGGCCAAAAGTCAGAAGATTCCACACCAGACAGTCTGCAGGACAGGGAAGAGGCCAAGGAGATCTGTCCGTGGTTTAAAATCTAGAGGAATTTGCTTTTGTCTTGAGGTTGCTTGGGATCCCTTTCTTTGTGATTCTTCCGTTTTGCAATGGGAGCATCTATTTTATGTCCCTCCCACGACTGCACATTAGAAGCTGACGATGTGTCTGGCTTTACAGGTTCACAGCTGGAGAGGAATTCTCCTTCAGAATGAATCATACCTCCAGTCTCACTTATACCACCTAATTTGGATGAGATTTTGGACGTAGATTTGACGATGGAAAAGTTAAGACATTTATGGATGTTAGAACAGGAGGGATGTGCTTTGCATAAAAGATCATGGATCAGGAGGCCAGAAGATACAAAGTGATGTGCTGAATTGCATCCCTGCAAATCCATATGGCAAAATCCTAATCTATTTTACTAATCTGTGCTGTACTTGGAAATGGGGCTGTTGTGAAAAAAATACAGTAAAATTATGAAATATCAGTAGGTCATAATACAGCATGACTTCATCATTGGAAGAAGAGATTAGGACACAAACACAGAGACCAAGAGAAGAAACATGAGGGCACCATTAGAAAGTGGCCTCTGCAGGCCAACGAGAAGGGCCTCAGAAGTAAAAGCCACCAAAATCTTCATCTTGGACTTCTAAGGTTTGGTACTGTGCATAAATAAGGTCTTATTTTGGTCACTCAGTGTGGGATATTTTGCTTTAGCAAACTGATAGAACCAGTTAGAAACAATACAGGAATCTATCATTTAAGACAACTTCTAGTACTGAATTATGAGAAAATGTTCTTGAGGGTGGAGGGCAGCGTGGCTTGCATTGAATTCAGGGCCTCACATGGTCACCTCGTCTCCAGGTCTTCTGTGATAGGCAAGGCCTTCCTGGAGACCTCTATGAGGGCCAGAGCTCCTCTGAGGAGCCCCACCACAGAGGGATCCCAAAGTCAGTGCTCAGGGAGCTGCTCTGGCCCAGCTCTCTCCTCTCTGGAAGACAGTGTGGCCCTACACTTGCACATCATGTGCAAGGTCCATATGAGGCTTTTTCTCAGTGTGAGGATAAAGCTGACCCCAAGCAAGGTCTGAATCAGCTTTTAGGCAGATGGCAAGGATGGTGAAAAGCCAAGCCTTGGGACTGACCGCAGCTCCTCCCTTCAGTGGAGGTTTGCTTGGTCTTACCATTGGGATCTGAGCCAGGCACATGGTCACTGTAGCAGTAGGCACACCGTGGCCAGGTGGGCTGGGCCTGAGTGCAATGAACCTCAGACCCAGAGCTCACTTGTAAGAATGTGCCACTTGCTCACTTTGTATGAAGTTGAAATCCAAGGACAAAGAAAGAGAAATGGACGAGCCTGTCTACTGCCAGACAAAGGTGCGCACATGAACAAAGAGTTTGCAACCTGGTTCCCTGGAGGAAGCAAGGAGCTGTTCTGGCTAGGAAGGGGACGGTCGTTAGAGGCATGAATAAGGTTTGGACTCATTCTAGCTGGCAGTGCCAAAGGATCTCATGAGCTTAGGCCAAATTCTGGTGTTTGTTGATGAGGGAGATGGCTTAATTAGGTCCAGTGAAGGGCTGGCAGAGGAGATAGATCAAAGGGCTCAGTTGTTTTCTATTTTATTTAAGAACCACAGTTTCTAAAATAATCAATAATCAAGAGATCCAGCTTTTACCACACATGACCTTAGTTTTGCATTTTCTTGTACTGCACGTGCAGATTTCCGCACTTAGGCTTATGTTGAGCCTATCTGGTGGCACACGAAGGCCATTAACTCTTGCCACTGAGTTTCTTTCATTTTGTATCTGAATTTCAGAATTTCACAGCGTCAGTGTTGGTGTTTATGGTGTTTTGACTCCACAGCTATCTGAGCGTGACACTCTTCTCTTTAGCAATGCTTCCTTAGAGTCTAGGGAAGGTGCAGCCTAAGATGAGTGGTCAAATTCCTAGGTACTGATTAGCTTGGCACATAGGTCATTCCAACATCTGACTTCCACATCTAAGACAAGGCAGTCTCATGTGTGCTGTCTTTCAATTCAAAACCTTAGAGCATACATCAGTATGGCTTCATACATGGACTGCCTTAGAGACAGAATGTTTGATGTAGGCAGTGTTAAAATATTTAGGGCATAATTGATTCCATGATTTCTTAGGGTTTTTTTTTTTTTCACTTCTCTTCACTATTAAAATTTTCCTTATGTTTTAACTAAATAACCATTAAGTAACCAGGTAACAATATGGAATGAATTTGTCTTTTTGTAAGAACTGAGCTAAGTCATTTGACCATCTCTAACTACTTAGGTTGATCTATCTATCTATCTATCTATCTATCTATCTATCTATCTATCTATCTATCTATCATCTATCTCTATCTTCTATTATCTTTCATATATGTATCTCTCTCATCTATCATTTATCTAAAGTGTTTAGAAAATTTTAAATGCTCTTTTGACCATACTTGCCCATTGTTTTCAGTATATATTTAAATAATGGTAAATTATTTAAGCAATTGTGTGGTAATCACAGTTCTAGACCATTTCCATCTGAAGAAAAGATGTTTTCCTTTCTCTAAGCTACTTGGAACAATTTTAGATTCCTGTAGATTTAGCTTTTCTATTCACTTACATATATAGAATCCTATCACATGTTTAGATTCTTTGACTTAGAATATTATCTTGAAGATTATCGGTGTAAGTAGGATACTCCATTTTTATTGAAAAATAGACTACTATATGATTATAGTATGTTTGATTGTGTATTTCTTCAACAAAAATCTATTCATCTCTATATTCTGCAGTCAAGCAGAGTGATAAATACCAATACATGGTTCAAAATTAAGATTAATGATCAAATGAATCAATCATAAATAAATCAGATATGAAATAATTAACACACTAGGACAGCTTTTGACACAGTCATGCATATTAAGTGAAAAATGAAATACAAAGGAAGGAGGTATTATTTCTAGCTTGGAGACCTGGAAAAAGTTTCACTGAAAAGGAGCATTTTTACAGGAATAGGAACATGATTTTGAACTTATTTATAGTCCTCTAGGTCTATGTTGCTTTTCTTGGGATCACAAAAGCACAGATTAACATCAGAAGTGGAAGTAGAGTGGGCCAGATTTGATTACCTCTTTCAGACGTCTTAGATTGTGGAAATTCTAAGAGCTTGAATGTAACCTTCCTGTGAAGGATTCTCTGAAATATCAGTCAGAATTAATCTGTTTTTCTCTTTTCCAGGAGATGCAATAAAATACGCATCACAATAAATAATACAAATGCCATGTCCTCACACAGATTAAAGTTGGATGATTCTCTATCAGATTCTGCAGGCAGTGAAGCCCAGGCTGTGTCATAAACTTACCATAGAGTGTCCCACACAGGAGCTTTAATATGTTCATTAGGATCCGTTCTTTTGATGTTCCTTAGATCCACCAGGACTGGTGTTATGACTTTGTGTCATCCGGTCACATCTTTTATATTTCCCTCGTTTTCTGAGCAAGTTCCTGCTACGACAGGATGCCTCTGGGACCACAAGACAACTCTCCATGACTGTGGAGCTGGTCCGTTTGCATTCCCAGGCTGCTTATGGTACATACACTCTCATTTCACCTGTCTTTTTACTCTTCGCCCAGGACTAAACTGAGGCCTTTTCCTGGCAAGCCATTCTCTGCCTTGCATGGCTCAGCCAACTTTCCCTCTGCCACGGAGCTCCAGTGGCAGCAGAAACAGCCATCGAACACTGAGTGGAACCTGTGTGCTTCTCTACCCTCACACCCCCGGTTCACTCATGCTGACCTCCACAACCTCTTTCTTATATTTCTCTTCACCATAACCCTTTGTGACTATCTGTTACCAAGTCCTCACTTCTAAGAAATCTAGATGTGATTCATGTAGGAAGACACTTTCTCTGACCTGCTCTTTCCCTTCTCCCTCTTAAACTTTGGATAGGATGGGTAGATGCCCAGAAGATGTGGTATACTGTGATTATGAAAGACAAAGCCCATCTTCTGAGGACAGTAGTGCAAACAAGTAAAGCATAGATGTTCATCTTTTGTTGGGTGGCCATGTGAAATATTAAACCTATATTTGCTAACAAAAGTAGTTGCCAACTTTTTCTCTAACGTATCATCTAAAAAAATAAAAATAAATAGTGAAATAAATGTATAATAGCAGTATAAAATACTTTGGTTTTTTTTTTTTTTTGTCCTTGTGTTTTGCTGTAACTGCCAAATTGTGTTTGCAGAATGAAAACAACCATGTACTACACATAATAAATTGGATATGATAATGCTCCCATAAAATTTTACTTACCAAAAGAGGCACTGGCTGGATTTGGCCCAAGGACTTCTATGTCTCAAGCCATAGTTTAAGCCAATGTCGATAGTTCTATGTTACTAGCAACTAATTCTAACCCAAATCACGGTTTGATTTGCTAAATAAAGCTGCCCTAACAAAACAGGCTGAAACCTCAAGGTCAAGATGCCAGGGTTGCATTCCTCTGAGGCCTGTCACCTTCCATGGCTTGCAGAAGATTGTCTTGTCACAGAGTCTCTTTCCTATGTGAACATTTTTGGCATCCATTTTGTTTCACAAATACATCTTCTTGAAGGAGCACTAGTCCTTTTGGATTAGTACCCAATCTAGTGGACTCACATTAAGTTACTGACCTCTTTGAGGATTCCAAGTTTAAAAACTTGCACCTCATCAGGTGGGGATAGACTTCCACAGAAGCATTTTGGGAAGACACCACTTAACCCAGTGATACAATCTAACTGATATTTACGAGCTGTTTTATTCTTGGTAGGTTATTTAGTATTTGTGCAGCTCAGTGTTCTCACCTACAAAATGTAGATCAATATATTTTGCAGTTTGTAAGAGAATTAGCGATAACATAAGTAACTATGGTTACCTACTGACAGTCCTTCTGGTCGGTGTTTTTCTGATTATGCTACCTCAGGATAGAGAGGTTGGGTGGACAGGCATAAAGCAAAGAAAGAATAGGCTTTTTCTGGAAATTCAGTCTCTGGAAGGAAACACAAATGCTGCTAAAGCTGAACCTTACCAAAGTTCAAGGAAGAGCAAGAATACCTGTATGTCTGGAGATCCATTGCAAAGGAGAGGCAGGAGCCGAGAAGGAATGCCACTGCATTGAGAGTCTAACTCCGCCAAGTGACTTGGAATTTTTGCTCTTTTTTAATGGAGTAAGGCAACCTTTATGTATCGGCAACCTTTTCAAGAATGTCCACGTGCTGGGGTTTGGATGCTTGGCCCTGAATTTTCTTGAGTATGGGACACACACTGCACATACGTGGATCCTTTGACTTTGAACTCAGTTTACAGGGCAAGGATTGGCAAACAGAGGTAAGCATAAGCAGGGTCGATAACAGAGAAAATAGCGATATCCAGGTAGTCACACCTGTTTATGTCTAAAGTCCTGTCAAGCTTTGAATCAAGCTGATCAAATTGAAATATTTCTTTCTTTCTTTCTTTCTTTCTTTCTTTCTTTCTTTCTTTCTTTCTTTCTTTCTTTCTTTCTTTCTTTCTTTCTTTCTCTCTCTCTCTCTCTCTCTCTCTCTCTCTCTCTCTCTCTCTCTCTCTCTCTCTTTCTTTCTTTCTTTCTTCTTTCCTTTTTTTTTTTTGCACCAGGAATTGAACTCACAACCTTATGCTTGCCAGGCAGGCATGAATCTTTTAAAAGGGAGAGAATTGCTAATATATTTTAAATCTCATTGGAAAAAGAATACAGACAGTAGACTTCTCTTGAATGTGAGCTTTCCTTTGGAGAATTTTAAATAACAGGATTTATAAGGAGCTATTGAAAATCATGTCTCTGACCAGAATGACTAGTTCTAGAACATGGAAGTTGGCCCATGAAATAACCGTAAGGGAGAATGAACATCTTATGATTTGAGTTTTATTTTCGTACCTAGTGCCAAGGGTACTGATTCACTGAGCTACACATAGTAAGCACCTGGGTATTGCTTTTCCTACAGGAACACAAAGTTTAGTCATGGAGACAGGATGAGTGAGAAGCCTCCAGGCAGTGAGTGCTGAGTTGCGGAGGGTGGCATGAGCACAGCAGGACAGGAGTCACAGAGGAGACTGCCTGGGTACTTTGAGGAGGACAAGGCAGGTTGCTCCTGGGACACTGCTTCTGGGAGTGCTGTGGCGGGGGGTGGGTGCTGTGCCTTCTGCCTCCCGACATCTTCTTGGCTAAGTGCACTGTCCTCCAGGAGGCTGCCCTAGGCTCCGTCAGCAGGGACTAAGGAAACCATGGCAACAGCCTTGCCTGGTCATTCTTTTCTAGTCCTACCAACCAAATGATCTTTTTCTGGAGATACAGCCTCTTCTCACTTCACAGCGAGGATTACTTGCTTCTCCATGTTGCTTTGTTATAGATCACAATAGCCAGCAGAAAGCAGGCAACAACAGCTGCCCCACATGCACATGTCCCACATGCACATGTCCCACATGCATGCACCACTCTTCTGCTGTTTATTTCCAGGAGCTGAGAAAGCAAGAGATTGCCGAGATCTAGTCTTTCCAGCAACTAAGTTAAGAACATAGAAAATGCGTGTTTGCTAATGCTGAAGACAGGGAAGTCATCTTAGATGAGAAATACATATTTCATCTCTGGGTCAGAGACATTGGAAATATGCTGTCCAGGAGAGCACATAAAAGCCATGTCTCAGCTCAGTATTCTGGGCAAGTCTTCCTTGGGAGGCCGAACCTGAGATGTAGTGGAAAGAACAGACTTCTGAGTAAAACTGGAATCAGCGATCTCCAAAGCACCTTACCTAAGGGACCAAGGCACAGTATAAGAGAGGCTCTCTGACTTCCTCTCTCCTCTTGTGGTGCTATACATAGCTATGTTAGGTGGGAATGTTATAGGCTTCAGACAACGCTGAGTCCTCATGAGATCAATGCAAAAGGCAACTGTGGCTGAAGGCTTATTCACTGATGGACAGATTTCAGCAAAAGAGAAACTACTCATCTATGTACTTCCCCCAGGGATGAACAGAAGTGATTGATATTCTAAACAGACTGAATCTCCTTAACCCCCCCCCCCCAGGAAAGCACCTGTGTGTCACAGGTGTGCTTGCTACATGACTCCTTCCCACTTTGTTTCCCATTTAATATTATCCAAGTGACTACGCTTGCAATCTTATTGGTGGACTACAGTTTGATCCCACTTCACACTCATCTTATAATTTTTCCATTGGATCAATATCACCTAAATGAGTAGGACATTGCCCATAATTGATACAATGCATATTGTTGTCCTCCTAGTAATCATACAGAGTATAGGGTGTAGACATGATAACTTTTCTAATCATTGTTGGTACAAAAAATTTCTTCTCATTGAACTAAGAGAAAGTAGTTGTATACATAGTTCAGTATTACATAATCACAGTGAAACTGTCACATCATTATTTCTTATTAAAAGTAATAATAAATACATAAATATTACCTAAGTGACTACATGTATAATCTATTGATCATAGTTCTGTCCCACCTTAACCTATCTTTTTTTTCTCTCTGTCTCTGCCTCTGTCTCTGTCTTTCTCTGCCTCTGTCTCTGTCTTTCTCTGTCTGTCTCTATTCTTTCTCTCTCTCTTTCTCTCTCTCTCTCTCTCTCTCTCTCTCTCTCTCTCTCTCTCTCTCACCTTAAACTACCTTACCTTACAGTTTTGCTTGATAAAACACCTTTGGGAACCAATGTACTTTTAGGACTACCTCCTGTCCTGCTTAGATAGAAACTTTCTTCTCTTACTAAATTCATCCTACTCTGAAGCTCCTAAAACTAATTCCTGGATTTCAGAGAACAAGAATGAAGCAATTTTGAACATCTAGCAGGTTGAATTTATATTTTTCCTTATATCACTAGGTTTAGTCATTATTTATGTGCACAGGAAAATATTTTGATAAGTTGTGGACTTTGAAGTCTTTACTATAAACTTATATGGCACTAGCTAATGATTTCGCTCAAGCTTTTTACCTATCCTTTATAGAACACTGATAAATAGTAGTTGCTCTACCAGTTTGTTAAACACTCTTCCTGAAGCTACCACTCTTAAAGCAGAGCATCAACCTCACCAGCATCTTTTGTTTAATCCCCACTGAAGCCAGTATCCAATGGAATGCTGACCAAAGGACAGTTGGATTCCTTTCTGTGAACAGATTTCTGGTTGCATACATCAGCAGACAGACAACAACTGAGGTTTCATGGTCAGGGCTTCTCTCTGGTAGACACCCAAATGTTCCTCAGTGGAAACTGGCTCCCAACCACAGAAATAGCTCCACTTAGCTATTGCACTTATCTCTGTCAACTAGTAAACTAGAAATGCCTGTTAATTTATGAGATGACTTCAGAACTACTCTGTCTTTAGTCTGCCCCTCCCTCCCAAGGTCAGGCTGAGGTGACTTAGAGCAACTGTTCGCCTGTCACAGTGGCTACTAGGGGAATGATGTACATGTATATCTTCCATTGCTAACCAAGAGTAAAAAATGAGATTTCAGTCAAGCTTTCACTGTTTCTTTCTGTGGTATTTTTTTTTAACAAGAAAAATGATTTTATTTTGTTTCAATATTTTTAATCTTTTATATGTTTATTTATTTGGTACAAGGCCTTGCTACACAGCTTGGACTCTCAGTGATCCTCCTCTCTTAGCCTCTTCAGCACAGGGATTACAGGTGTGTGCCACCATGCCCAGGTTCAGTGGCTGGCAAGGCTCATCTGGGGATACGGGGCCAGCAAGGCATGCGGTACTGAGGATTGAACCCGGATCCTTGTGCTTTCTAGCCAGGCATTTCGACTGCCAAGCTGCATCCTCAGCTCAGGAAACTCACTTTATTTTAAATGTAGCAATATAAAAGGTCAGGTAGGACACAAGCATGTACCAGTAACTAAAATCATTTGTTAGCATCATTCCGCAATTTACAAAACAAGACAACAGGTTCAAAAATACTTTTCACAAACTGCTACAATTGGAGCAAGGGCCTTTCTGAGGCCATTCGATGCAGACACGTCTGCAGGGCATTCTGGTTATCATTTTACTACCATTTGTATCTCCTTTCTTCATCCTCTCTCAGTAGCTTTTTGCTCTCTTCTTTTTTCTCTCCCTGCATTCTCAGGATCACAGATGTCAAACGTGGCTGAGTCCTGCACGCTTTCGTCTCTCACTTTTCCACTTTCATCTTCAAACTGAAGCCCAGGCGACATCAGCCCTTCCTCCTCTTTGGCTTCTGCTTCGGGAAATGCCATTTTCAGGAATTTCAGCAATGGCTCGAGTGAGGTTAGCCTGAACCTGGCTCAGCAGTGCAAGAATCTGGTGTTTTCTTCAGGTTCTTTCTTTTCCTTGTGCTTTCTCAATGCTTTATGCTTTTGTTTTTCTCTTCGATCTTCAGCAAAAGCTCCATCTGGAGCCGCTTCTTCCTCACTTCTTTTCTCTGCATTGCGTGCATTATGTTTACTATGACTGGGGAGAATTTAATGTACAGATTTAGGGAGCAAGTTACTGTGAGTCCGCTGGATTTGGAGGGTACATATACACAAAGAACTTGTGTGTTCCTTCTTTTGTTTTTTGTTTTTTTGTTTTTTTTTTTTTTTGCTTATGGCAAAATACGGGAGGAAACAAATGAATGAAACAGGCAAATAAGAAAGCATGGAGATTCCCTTGCAGACAATACCTCACCCATAATGTCCCTACATCTCCAAATAGAAATGGTGATTCACATATTAGGTGACAATATTCTAATATTCCCCCTTGTCTTAGTTACTTTTTGCTCGTTGCTGGGACAAATACCCGACACTCAAAATGAAGGAAGGAAAGGTTTATTTAGCTCACAGTTTGTGGAGGTTTCAGTCCATATTCAGCTGGCCCAAGGCTGAGTGGAGCAGGGTGGAGAGCATCCAGTTCAGGGTGGCGGAACAGCAGCAAAATGGTGGCAGAGGCAGCCAACTAAACAGGGCAGCAGAGCAGCAGCACCAGCTAGAGCTCTAGTCTGTCTTTCTGTCTCTCTTTATATTACATTCAGGCTCTCCGCCTTAGCTCCCGCCCTAAGCTACACCCATAATCCCAGAAGTACTTCCACGCATAATCCCATCAGTACTAAAACCCATAATCCCAGGGATCATGGATCAAGTCTCAAACTCTGGAAGTCCCCACCCCATGATTGCATGAGGCTTTGGGGGGACAACTAGACATAAGCCATAACACCCCTAGAACATAAATTGCCAAGGTGATGTCTTTTGCCATTTATAATTATTATTTTTGACATAAATTATTTCAATCTAGAAGTCAGTAACTTTAAATACCGTTGTTTTCTCATAAGAAAAATAGTGCATGATATCATAAAACATCCCTCAGGATGTTATTTACTGTGTCAGTCTCTTAGAACTCAATCACAAAGTCTTGTGTATGACTATAAGAATTGTCTTGAGGTCAACTACATTATTATGTCTCTCTCTCCTTTTTTGAACTTGAATCTTACACAGGTAATATATTGTAAATGATATATTAAATATAACTGATTGACTTTAATGGAAACAATTGTTCTCACTGTACTCTCTCCTTGAGAATATGTTTTAATATTTTAAAAGATGCTACGAAAGGCAAAAAAAAAAAAAAAAAAAAAAACAGAAACAATATAGAATTTCACTAAATAAAATACTAGGAATTCAACAATGGTTGTAATGCTTGTTATCTTCAGATTAGTTACTTACATTACCAGATATAAACATCTAAACTTGGTAAGAGTAAAACTTTAAGAAATTAAAAATGAGAAGAAAAATTTTAAGCATTAACTGCTCCTTTCAATAGATCAGCAGAAATAAAAGTACAATTATCCAAGCTATTCTGTATATATACATAAATATATCTTTTAAAGCCATCTTTCTTTTGTCCTTTTCTTCATCCAGTTTTTCTTTCCTTTGGAACAGATACTTTTCCTCTCACAGTATCTATTGTATGCTTCAGATTTTATTTAATCTTTCAGGTTCTCACATTAGTGAGACAATATATACTTATACATACCTTTATTAAACTATCACTATATATGTTTGTGAATTAAACAATAAGTCAATGTTAAGAAATTTCCTAGTATGACTCAGTATGGCTCACATGATAATCACAGTATCACTAAAATATACAAGTATAGTTAACTTTACAAAAGCAAGTGGTGATATTTCTTTAAAAAACTCATTTAAGGGGGCCAGAGAGATAGCTCAGTGGCTCAGTGGTCTAAAGCACCAGCTTAGACAAGCTTAGGCAAGCACTCAGGGACTATGGTTCAATCCCTGGCACCACGTGCCATGCCAGATCCACCTCCAGGGTTGGCAGAGCACAGAAAAGTCGTTCTATAGGGGACTAAACCCACAAAACAAGCATCTGGTGAATGGCTCAGATGAATCGATAGTGAAATGTGATTTTGTGGCCTCTAAGAGAATCAAAACTGTCTGGGAATAAAGACAATAGCTTCAGTAGAAGTCCCATATTTATTTGGTTTTAAAACAATGAAGAAGATACTGAGGCTAGATAGGAAATGAGAAAGACCTTGGAAAATTAGTGCAAAGACTTCCCCAAGTAGTAAATTTTGCAAATTAAGAAAACTGTCTAATATCTGGACTTCCCAGTGTTATTGCTCTAGGCTGCTCTAGTCAGCAGCCTCAGTCCTTGGGTGCCTAAGCTGTGGTGTTATGCTGACTTCAGAGCCCTGTCAGTAGAAGCTTCCCAATTCACTTGGAGAACACTCTTACTTGCTCAGATTGGAATTTTTCTTTCCTCCTTTTGATTAGGTTAGCTAGGGGCTTATCAATTTTATTTAATCTTTCAAAAAACCTCAAGTAGTTAAAGATCGGTCACCATGTTTGGGCACAAGTTTATTCTCTAATGAAACACCAAATATAGTTTTTAGTGCTTCATGTATTTCTTCCTCCTTCAGCATCTTAAACTCTACCCGATCTACGTTGTCCTTATAACTGAATCTCTTGTGGGCAAGGGTCCAGCCCACTAAACAATGAACAAACTCCTTCAGCTGCCTGCAAAACGATTTGCATGGAAACATGGAAGCTGGAGATGTCTGAAGGAAAGTATTTATGGACTCAAAATCTTCAATTCTTTGAGGTTCAAGAGTAAAGGAACAGATTTGTCGGTATTTTTCCATTTCTAGGAGATCAGAATTATGAAATTCTTGGTGTGGAATGTACTGTTCTCTCCGGATTTGGTCTACATACCAAACGCCATTTTCTTCTGTCAGGCGGAATATGCAGGGCACTTGAAGGTGATCTTTCCCAGAAATTAATTCCAGAGGCTCCCACATCTGGTAGGAGCGTTCAAACCCAGCATCAAAAATGTAGGTTCTGCCATCAAGGTTCACTTGTAGCAGAAGGTGGATCATACAACTGCTGTATTTCTTGGCTGGTGGATTATATGCATATTCCCCCAACATTATGGTCTGAAACTCCATTGTGGCCAGCACCCAGTAGAGAAGATGATTGACCTGGAGACACCAGCCACCCCTCTTCTTCCTCACAATTTGATTAAAAATGGCCTGTAAGTCTAACTCCATGGATCCTCCACAGTGCATGGTAAGGTTTTCAAAGGGAATGGTTCGAATCTGGTGTTGAAGAACATCAGTTAGTGTCTCTAAGTCCAATGTGTTCCTAGAGTTCTGATAGCCAATTCTTTTAAAATAAGCTTCACTATCCATGGTCCCTTGAAATAAGGAAAGGACATCAAGGAGAAATATTATCATTTTGCTACAAAGATTTGAGAAGCAGGGTAAGTATAGCTAGCAGGCATTTTTATATGTAAATATAAACAATCTTTACAGATATCTGTAATAATTTTATAGGAATTAATTCATAGTCCTATTTTCAGTAACTACTCTCAGTCTCCCTAGAAAAATGTTTTATAATTTTTTGTCATATTTGTAGTATCAGACAATAGAAATCCAGGTTGAAAAACAAAATAGATAAATACCTTATATGTGGATATTTCTCTCATGATAGAAAATATAATCCTGTTTGTATCCATTAAAACTGACTACTAAGCAGAGTATGGTGGCTCAGAAGGCTGAGATAAGAGGATCACGGTGAGTTTGAGGCCAGCCTTTACTACTTAGTGAGTACAAGCCCAGACAGAAATACATAGTGAGACCTTCTCTCAAATAAATACATAAGTGGATAAATAAATGAGGTAAATATAAATTTGGCTTCTAATGACTTCCCCTTAGAAGCAGATAAACTATTCATATTTTCCTGTAGAGTAGATAGTATCTATGGAAACTGATTCACTAAATTGCTTATTTAAAATAAAGTAAACATAAAATTCTCCACTTAAAGATTTACATTGATTTAGTTATTGATTCGCTTCTTCACCCATGTAGCACTGTTTGGAGATTTGTGCTTGAATCTAATTAACGGCACCAAAGGGGGAAATAAAACTTGATTAAAACTTGAAAATTTAGAGAATTACTTCTTACAAAGTGACCCTTATGTTTATATTTCTCATTAATATAGCTGACCCCTTGCATTTCTTTACAAAGTTAATCTCACCAGCACCTCTTCACATTTGTAAACTAAATCTCTAAAACTTGGCCTCAGAGAATAACCATGGCCAAGCTTACCCAGTACCTCCTTGGCCCCTTCATTATAATCTACAGAAAGTGTGTGGTAGAGAGGTGAAAAGTAACTTGGAGAAATGAGGTGGGCCATTTATTGCTTTAGTGATGATTCCTTATTATTTCTTTTAAATTGTACTATTTGTTTTCAAACTTTTCCTTTTTCCTCTGTGAACCTGAAATGCTCAATTCCACTGGTTTTTTCTTCTTTTTACTCCAGTGCCTTTGGTACCTTTGCTTTCTAGATGATAAAGTATAAAGTTACAATTTAATAATTTCAGGTCACTTAAGATGAAATCAGTATTTGTTAAGAACCTCAATGCTTGGACTGTGCTATTGGCATTGATGGCACTCTGTGAACAAACGTAAAACATTTTGTAGTCCTAAAATGCAGTGCAACAAGAAGGCACTGATAAAGTAGCTACCAGGGAAAGAAGTGGTGGAAACAACACTGGCTTTGTACATGGGGCGATATCATTGATGAGAAGGAAAAGAACTTCCTTCAGGTTCCAACTACACAGGAGATTTATAGAAGGCAGGTGTACATAGACAGAGATCCCATGAGAACCACCAGGAAGACACTGTCTGCCTGTTCTGGCGAGCTGAATGTAGGCCAGTATTGGCCAGTATTGGCCAGTATTGGCCAGTATTGACTCAGAAGTCTCACAGCATCTCTTCTTCCTGGATCAAATACGGAACATGGCAGGAAATAGTTTGAAAAACACATAAGATGTTTTTCTGAAAACCAAAGAATGGTTTTAGAGACCACTAGTTATGAGGAACATGTACTAGCTTGAATAAGACAGTCACAGAAGAAAAACACACACAGAAATGTACTTGGAAGAATGCAAATTTATCATCAAAATTACTTGGCGACTTTTGATTGGAAAGGTCTGGAGTATCCTTTCATTGCTTAGCTTGGTAACACAAGTATGAGAAATGTTGAGCCCAATGGCTATGAAACTAAAGAGGAAAGAGGCTGAGGGCAGTTCTGTTTGTTGCAAAGTCTGCATAGACCTTGCGCTTGGCTTTGCAGAGTGTGCACCCCTTGGCACACTCCACACAAAGGTCTCTGGGAAACGTACGTGCCAAAGTTCCTTGCTTTTCAGTACCCGTTTATATAATACTGGACTGTTTATTCCAGTATTTCCTCCTTGCTAATGAAGACGTTGCTATAAACTTTGTTCTTAGAGCCTCTTTGGCTCGATGAGGTTTTACAGTGTTGAGTGGCCGAATCACTGATGCACATACAAAATGCATCCGCTTCCGGGAACGATGTTCCAGGTGTCAACAGGTCCATCTCCCTATGAGGTCAAGCCTTGCTCACAGCTCCTCTCCCTGGCTCAGCTGCTTTTTTGTGAAGACAGCAGGAACTGAAGAGCAGCTTCAACCTCACACCCTTCCCAGACACACCGGGAGGATGCGGCTTCTACACCACTGGGCCTGAGATCCTGACAGGAAATGGCACATCCTAAACCAAACCTAAGGAATCCAGCAACAGTAAAGATAACAGTTGGGATAAATACAAAGAATGGAGGGCCACCTTAAAACATTCTAACCAGACTGCTAAAACTTCTTTCAGTGCGATTTAGGTTTCATCTGATAAAAGGTAACCAGCAGGATCTCATGTCCACCTCTCCTGGAATATTCTCTCTCCTGATTATCTATTACCTGCTCCCTACTACGTAGAATACACAAGCAATAATCCTCCATCCCAGTTCCCAAATTTCTCTTCACTGTACTACTATGACCACAGGCTGAAGAAGGAGAGTTGTCTACTAACAAGTTTGCACTAAACTGCACCCTGCATTTTACAAGCTGCCCACAAAACATTAATTTTATTCCAATATTGACTTAGATGTGAAGGAGAACATGGGCATTTTCAGTTCTTGTCCATTTGTCAAGTACGAAGCAGGCTGGGGTCAACAGTGTCAGGAATTGAAGCTAGAGGGAAATGATGCACTAAAGGTAGAACAGTCACAGATTGCACTAAGGACAAACTTCTACTGAGATGCCACCTATTACTGATACACTCCTAACTTACTGACATTGTTCATTCATGTGTACAAAAACATTTGTTTATAGTTTTACCTAGGTTTAGCACTGTGTCCTATACGGATGATACTATGCCTTGGAGGAATTAAATCTGCAGATTCGCTGAGTCCCCTGGATTTGGAGAATGAATATACACAAAGCATTGATGTGTTTTTTGCAAATTATGGAAGTAAACAAATGAAACAGGTAAATAAGAAAGTGTCAAGATCCCTTGTAGACGATACCTAGTCCATTATTTCCTTACATTTCCAAATAGAAATGTTAATTCACATAGTAGCTGACGGTGTTCTGATATTCCTCTTAAAACGTAAATTACCGAGGAGATGTCTTTTGCCATTTGTAATTATTATTTTATTTTATTTATTTTTAAATTGTAAGTTTGTTTTATTCTTTTTAGAAAGAAATGACACTTTATATGAAGTAAACAATTTATTTGTTTATTTATTTATTTTAATTGCAAAATCACTAGCCTCTTCATTTTTTAAAATTATTTTTAATAAGAAATATCAATATGATAGTTTCACAACACATTAGTTGTACATTCGCAATAACTGACACATTGCATATTGCTCTCATAATAGTAATACAGAGCACAGGGTGTGGACATGACACATTTTATACTTCATATTGGTAAGGAAAGAAAAAAAGAACAAAATGTCTTCCATTTGAACTGAAAGGAAGTAGATGTATACATAGTCCAAGGTTCAGTAATTGCAGTGGGTTACAGGAGAAACTGGCAATGTTGGAGGCTGTTGATTTAAGCCTCTTACAGCCCCTGATGATAATTTAGTTCTAATTATTACTTTAGACATAAATTATTTCAGTCTAGACGTCAATAATGATAAATACCATTGTTGCCCCATTAAGAAAAATGGTGTACAAAGAAATGCGGCCATAAAAAAATCCAGGGAGCGATGATGTGCAGTGCCGCTCTGTTGGAGTAATCACAAGGTCTCAGGTAGGATTTTAAGCACTGTCTTGAGGACAGCTAGGTGTTTTAGTCTCATTCTTCCTTGTTGACTGAATCTTAAATCACACGAGTGATATTACCTAAAAATGATATTTTACTATAACTGGTCATGTTTCATGGAAACAAGCTTCCTCATTTTTCTCCTTACTCAACTATCAATATTGGCCGTGAATTCAATAATAAATCAATGGTAGGAAATGGAACATTAATCAGTATGGCTCATAAAATAGTCACATTATCACTAAAAGCATTCAAATATATTTAGTTTTACAAAGGCGTATAGCTATGTTTCTTTAAAATGTTATTCTGCCGGGCGTGGTGGTGCACGCCTGTAATCCCAGCACTCAGGAGGCTGAGGCAGGAGGATCGGTGTGAGTTCGAGACCAGCCTGGGCTACAAAGATGAGCTCAAGGCCAGCCTGAACTGCATAGTGAGACCCTGTCTCAAAAAGACAAAAAAAAAAAAAAAAAAAATGTTATTCTATCGGGAACTTGGCTTAGCCCTAAATCTCAAAACAAGTGTCTGCTGGCTGTGGAATACAGCTTGGTGGCTCCAGGAAGTTCAGAATTCTCTGGGAGTATAGATAAGAGCTTCTTTAGATATGCCATATTTATTTGGCTTTCAAAAACCAAACCAAAACAGAAAAAGACATTATTGATTCCAGTCAGGAAATGAGCAGGACCATGGGAAAGGGGTGCAAAGATTTCTCTAAGTAGTGCATTTTAAAAATTAAGAGAACTGTCTGACCTCTAAGGTTGCTGGTTTTATTGCTCTAGAACAGGAGTGTCAGCAGCCCAAGTCCTTGGCTGCCTCAAGTATGGTGTCATCCTGACGTCAGAGCCCTGTCAGTAGGAGCTTCCAAATTCATCCAGGGACCACTGTGCTCAGGAGCATAACCCCTACACAGCTCTGTCTTCCTCATCATTTCTTTATGGATCCTGGATTCTCATGGCTAAATTGTACCATGCTAAATAGTGAAGAGGGTATCATAAATCATTTATTAATCACTGGTGATCTGAGTATCCAGTAGGTCAGGACTTTTTTTTTTTTTTTTTAATTTTCTTTTCCTGTAACAAGTAAAAACAGAGGCAAAGAGAGAAACAGGGCAACATACAACATCACACACGTTACAGATTTCCAACACAAGAATATTTGACCAACAGTGATTGATATATTATTTACTTTCATTGTTAAATCTGTTACTCTGATTAACTGGTATAGCTAAGCAAGATGGGACATATGATTGAGTATTACTACATGCTTCCTAGAATTCTTAAGTTTTTATTCTTGCCCCTTAT
Source organism: Myocastor coypus (assembly GCA_004027025.1). NCBI lineage: Eukaryota > Metazoa > Chordata > Mammalia > Rodentia > Myocastoridae > Myocastor > Myocastor coypus. Next base: position 98,037 of record PVJA010000695.1, read on the forward strand.
TTTCTTTTATCATCATTTTAGAAAACAATTTACTTGAAATTAGAAAAGGTACACATTTAGAAGACCAAGATGACAGGTATTTCAAGCCTAGTTTTGGTATTACACATTGCTGTCCTCAATGTAATTGCTTAGTTTACAGATATCAACATATAAAATTAGTCACATTGAGTATTCTGCCCATTATCTGCTATTTGCAAAAGCCTGATGGAAAGTCTCAAGATTATTGTTCCATCAACCATACATCTCATGTTTGAAATTTTGAAGACTAAATTTAATTATATAGAATATGGAAGTGTACTGCTGCTGCTTACCCTAAATAGTAAAATATCGATCACCATGTTTGGGCACAAGTTTACTCTCTAATGAAACACCAAATATAGTTTTTAGTGCTTCATCTATTTCTTCCTCCTTCAGCATCTTAAACTCTACCAGATCTACGTTGTCCTTATGACTGAATCTCCTGTAGGTGAGGGTTGAGCCCACTAAACAATGAACCCCTTCAGCTGTCTGCAAGGAGCAAAGAGATATGCTTGTAAACACAGATGATGGAGATGTCTGAAGGAAAGTATTTATGGATTCAAAATCTTCAATTCTTCGAGGTTCAAGAGTAAAAGAATAGATTTTACAGGATTTTTGCATTTCTAGGAGATCAGAATTACGAAATTCTTCATGTGGAATGTACTGTTCTCTCCGGATTTGGTCTAGATACCAAATTCCATTTTCTTCTGTCAGGCGGAATATGCAGGGCACTTGAGGTTGGTCTTTCCCAGAAATTAATTCCAGAGGTTCCCACATCTGGTAGGAGCGTCCAAACCCAGCATCAACAATGTAGGTTCTGCCACCAAGGGTCACTTGTACCAGAAGGTGGATCATACCACCGCTGTATTTCTTGGCTGGTGGGTTATACACGTATCCTCCCAACATTGTGGTCTGAAACCCCATTGTGGTCAGCGCCCAGTAGAGAAGATGATTGACCTGGAGACACCAGCCACCCCTCTTCTTCCTCACAATTTGATCAAAAACGGCCTGTAAGTCTAACTCCATGGATCCTCCACAGTGCATGGTAAGGTTTTCAAAGGGAATGGTTCGAATCTGGTGCTGAAGAACATCAGTTAGTGTCTCTAAGTCCAATGTGTTCCTAGAGTTCTGATAGCCAATTCTTTTAAAATAAGCTTCGATATCCATGGTCCCTTGAAATAAGGAAAGGACATCAAGGAGAAATATTATCATTTCACTGCAAAGATTTGAGGATCAGGGTAATTATAGCTAGCAGGCATTTTTAATATGTAAATATAAACAATCTTTACAAATATCTGTAATAATTTTATAGGAATTAATTCATACTCCTGTTTTTAGTAAAATATTCTCAGTCACCCTAGAAAAATGTCTTATAATTTTTTTGTCATCTTTGTAGTATTAGATAATCAAAATTCAGGTTGAACAACACACTCATTGATAAATACCTTATATGTGGATTTTTCATTTATGATAGAAAAGAAAATACTGTTTGTATCCATTGAAATTGGCTTCTATACAGAGTATGGTGTCTCAGGAGGCTAAGATAAGAGGACCATGGTGAATTTGAGGCCAGTCTTTGCTACTTAGTAAGTACAAGCCCATCCAGAAATACATAGTGAGACCTTGTCTCAAATAAATGGATAAATGGATAAATAAGATAAAGAAATACATTTGGCTTTAATGACTTCCTCTTAGGAAACAGGTAAACTATTCATATTTTCCGGTAGATTTGGAAAACAATTTACTAAGTTACTCGTTAAAAAAAAGTTAACATGAAATTCTCCACTTAGACGGCTGTGGTGGCACATGCTTGTAATCCCAGCACTCGGGAGGCTGAGGCAGGAGGATTGGTGAGAGTTCGAGACCAGCCTGGGCTACAAAAGTGAGCTCAGGGCCAGGCTGAACTGCATAGCGAGACCCTGTCTCAAACAGACAAAAATAAATAAATAAATAAATAAATAAATAAATAAATCTCCACTTAAAGATTTACACTGATTCAGTCATTGATTTGCTCCTTCAATCATGTTTGGAGATTTGTACTTGACTCTAATAACCCACAGCACCAAAGGGGAGAATAAAACATCATTAAAACTTGAAAATGTAGAGCATTACTTCTGACAAAGTGACCCTTATGTTTATATTTCCCATTAATGTACCTGATACCTTGCATTTCTTTACAAAGTTAATCTCACCAGCACCTCTTCACATTTGTAAACTAAATCTCTAAAACTTGGCCTCAGAGAATAACCATGGCCAAGCTTGCCCAGAACCTCCTTGGCCCCTTCATTATAAGCTACAGAAAGTGTGTGGTAGAGAGGTGAAAAGTAACTTGGAGAAATAAGGTGGGCCATTTATTGCTTTAGTGATGATTCCTTATTATTTCTTTTAAATTGTACTATTTGTTTTCAAACTTTTCCTTTTTCCTCTGTGAACCTGAAATGCTCAATTCCACTGTTTTTTTTTTTTTTTTTTTTTTTTTTTTTTTTTTTTTTTTTTTTTTTTTTTTTTTTTTTTTTTTTTTTTTTTTTTTTTTACTCCAATGCCTTTGGTACCTTTGCTTTCTAGATGATAAAGTATAAAGTTACAATTTAATAATTTCAGGTCACTTAAGATGAAATCAGTATTTGTTAAGAACCTCAATGCTTGGACTGTGCTATTGGCATTGATGGCACTCTGTGGACAAATGTAAAACGTTTTGTAGTCCCAAAATGCAGTGCAACAAGAAGGCACTGGTAAAGTAGCTACCAGGGAAAGAAGTGGTGGAAATAACTTTGGCTTTGTACATAGGGTGATATCATCCGTGAGAACCCTCAGGAACACACTGTTTGCCTGTTCTGGCAAGCTGAATATAGGGTGATGGCCAGTATTAACTCAGAAGTGTCAGAGCATCTCTTCTTCCTGGAACAAATTCTGAACATGGCAGGAAATAGTTTGAAAAACACATAAGATATTTTTCTGAAAACCAAAGAATACTTTTAGAGATGACTACATACGAGGAATATGTAATAGCCAAAACAGACAGACAGCTGTCCAAATGGTAAACTATTGAGGGTTCCTGGCAAGGATGAGTGAGCTAAAGAGACGGGAGACTGAAGACACCTTGGAGGGTGTAAGCCTGGGGGCTTGGAAGCCCCTAGAGGCATCACAGAAGCCACCACTGCTATGGCAACTGTGAGGTGGACTGAATCCTGCTCCATGCCCTTACTACTGCCAATATATTTAGGAGGTACAGCACAGTGCGGCGTGTGTTGGTAATGTCTGCATTCATCTAGATGGGAAAGCAACTCTTGCTGGGGATACAGGGACAGGACAAGGAAAAAATGGAAAAGTCTGTGGTGATATATGTACTCATAAATGACCATGATGATAAAATATGGCAAAATATAATAGGACAATGGGATAAGAAGAAACAATGGGACATGTAAAACTTACATGCTAATAAATACAACCCATGCAAGAAGATAAATAGAACAAAAGTCTTCACAGAAACATGACAAGAAATACTGTTAAATTAGCTTGTTAACAAAAGGTAAAGAATAAAATGAAGACATAGTCAGGTTTTTCCAAAGAAATATTTGAGAACGTAGAATATACATTGAACACAGATAATACAATCAATGATAAAAGGGAACTGCAGGGATAATATGTAACATCATGTTAATTTGAAGAATATATATTCATAGTGAAAGCTTATGAAATGTTAAAACAATTACGAAAGTAAACCCTGGGTTACTAAAAACTGACAGAAAACTGTCAAGTGTCCCCATTTCTGAGACACAATACACAACATCCACAAATTAAAGCAAGAATGGTTTATATTGGGTTGAAATATGTAAAGGTATCGACCTAAAGTCTGCTGGTGCCAAGGCAGGGCCGCAGGACAGAGGGCCTGCCAGAGGAGAAAGAACGCACGGCATGGGGAATTGAAGATGAGAGGAGGAAGGAAGGACTTTTGCAGGAGTGGGCCATGCCTTCCAACATGGCTGCACCTCCTCATATGACTCTGAGCTGTAACCTCATCAGGGATGATTCCACTGAAGAATAAGACATACCTGTGATCCAGGACTTCCCCACAGAGAAGTCATGGGAGGGGTTTCCAATAAACAATTATTGATTGTTCTGGAGAGGAGGTTTCAAAAGGAGTAACAGGAAATAAACATAAGACAGAGCTAGCTGTGGCTCTAGCTGTAGAGCTAGATCCACATGCAGACCCACATGTATATATGCATATATAATACGTGATATAGGTAAGTAGAGGGCAGACAAGATGATTCAGAAAAGCTGACTGCATGGCTTTCACACTGATATATATTCTTTCTACATTATTGTAAATTAAAATTAAAAAGTAATACTTAAACATAGTATAAAGAAGAAACATAATTCATGATGAAAAAAAGCATCAGGTAGGCACCAGAATATTCCAGAAAAATTTCTAAGTTGAGCTGAGTGAGGTATGTTTTCAAAAACAATGTAGGACAGTTCAAACCCCAATTAGTATGGTATATTTAGTTGAAATGAGCTGGAGACAGAAATCCAGACAATCTTAAGTGGGAAATAACAAGAGAAATACAAAGCTATAAACTGTTGGGGTAAAATTTGCTATATGGGTGGTAGGGAAGGAAGTTAAAAGAAAACTAAGAAATGGGTCTCAATGAAGAACTACTATGGGCAGTGGATGATGAGTTCATAGGCTGGTTAGAAGCCTAGTTTAGCTCTGTAGAGCCAGAAATCCATAAAAATTTGGTCTAAAGAATGAGAAAGATTAGAATGATTCTAAAGGGCTTATTGGAGCAGACTCTAATTCATGAATCAAATAGCACTGGACCCCAAGACATTCAAGGCTGAAGGTGGGAAAGGAAGAGGATTTATTTATTTATTTATTTATTTATTTATTTGTCTTTTTGAGACAGGGTCTCTCTATGCAGTTCAGGCTGGCCTTGAGCTCACTTTTGTAGCCCAGGCTGGTCTCGAACTCGCACCGATCCTCCTGCCTCAGCCTCCCGAGTGCTGGGATTACAGGCGTGTGCCACCACGCTCGGCAGGAAGAGGATTTAAAAGAGGCGGATAAGGGAAAGGACGAGAAGAAAGAGACTTGATTAAGACAGCCACAGAAGAAAACCACAGAAATGTACTTGGAAGAACGGAAATTTATCATCAAAATTACTTGGTGATTTTTGATTGGAAAGGTCTGGAGTATCCTTTCATTTCCTAGCTTGGTAACACAAGTATGAGAAATGTTGAGACCAATGGCTATACAACCAAATTATTTGTAGCAGAATATGTTTGCCTTCAATTACTGACATGAAAGACAGAATTACTGAGTGTAGATTTGACCTGCATGTCGATTTTTTTCACTTCCTTCTGTGATTTCTTTGTTCCTTTTCAGAGTGCAGTGTGTAGTAATGAGACTATACCTAAGAGGCTCTGTGAGCATCTGCATGGAAACATTTAAGTTCTCTTGATCATAGCAAAGAGCACTCATTGACTCACTTCATTTTACAGAACAGCTGCTTCTCTGCCATGAGTCTCAGCAGCCAGGTAAGTGTTGTGGAAGACAGCAGCAGACCAGGCAGGCAAATCAAGAGGGAAACTGCAGGTCACGTCGCTCTCAGGAAATACTACACTGTGTTGGTCTTTGGGAGGGAAGTAGGTAGACGATGACAGTCTAAAAAATTTTTCTGAAGGACAAGGCAGTGAAAGGATGGCCATTCATTAGGTAAGGACAGAGACCTAGGATCATAAATGAGCCCAGGAAGGTGCATTGCTGCGCCCATCCTGCCAGAGCAGAGAGCAGAGCCCTGAGCCACTGGCCCCGTGTTCCTGTGGCTCTTTCATGCTGGCTGCGCAGCCTTATAGTCCACACTTCCTGCCTAGATGGATCCACTGAAAATGTGGTCATGTTTTTGGTTGTTGACAGCCCTTGGACCACCTCCGCAGTAAGCCTCATAGCAATGTGACAAAATTTCCCCCAGGAACTGCTCTAGTCATTTCTGATAAGACCAATGAAAGCTTATTGACTACTTCACATGATCTGGAAGATTCTGACTAGCTGCCTCAGGAGGACTGAAAGTTGTCATGAAGTTTGACATACACCATTGGAGACAGAGGAAGGTTTAAGCATACAAGAGGAAAATCTAGGGAAGGAACATGTCATAACCACAGCGATTTTAAAAATTCATTTCCTTCTTCCTTATAACAAATGTTGGTGAATAGCTTTATTTACTCTTATTTTACTGATGAGGAGACAGAGTTTTCAAAGAGTTTAAGTGTCTTGTTTTAATGCTCACTATCTGATGCCAAGCCCCCAGACAGTTTGATTCAAGGCTCTGCTACAGTCCCTGTTATAATGCAAAGTATTTGTGGTGTTGGATCCCACCTAGATGCTAGCTCAATTTTCTGCACAAATTTCAGCATTTGAGAATTAAGGCTAGTGTAAAATATAGTCTTTTGACCTTCTAAGGTCAGATTTTACCAGTCACAAACCCTCAGCCAGTGGATTAGGGAGCTCCACTTACCTGGTGCTGAGAAGCTGTATGTAACCAGGAACAACCAGGAAAGAGGCCGACGGCAGCTCTGATTGTTTCAAAGTCTGCAGAGACTTTGCACTTGGCTTCCCAGAGTCCCCACCCCTTGGCACACTCCACCCAAAGGTCTCTAGGAAACGTACGTGCCAAAGTTCCTTGCTTTTCAGTACCCGTTTATATAATACTGGACTGTTTATTTCAGTATCTCCTCCTTGCTAATGAAGACATTGCTATAAACTTTGTACTTAAAGCCTCTCTGGCTGGATGAGGTTTTACAGTGTTGAGTGGCCGAATCACTGATGCACATACAAAATGCATCCGCTTCCAGGAACGATGTTCCAGGTGTCAACAGGTCCATCTCCCTATGAGGTCAAGCCTTGCTCACAGCTCCTCTCCCTGGCTCAGCTGCTTTTTTGTGAAGACAGCAGGAACTGAAGAGCAGCTTCAACCTCACACTCTTCCCAGACACACCGGGAGGATGTGGCTTCTACACCACTGGGCCTGAGATCCTGACAGGAAATGGCACATCCTAAACCAAACCTAAGGAATCCAGCAACAGTAAAGATAACAGTTGGGATAAATACAAAGAATGGAGGGCCACCTTAAAACATTCTAACCAGACTGCTAAAACTTCTTTCAGTGCGATTTAGGTTTCATCTGATAAAAAGTAACCAGCAGGGTCCAGTCCTTCAATCCAACAGCTAAAAGTTAGTCCTCTGAGTCTCTTTATAAATTCTTTGGGTCTTTTTTTCCTCAGGCAATATATAGTTAAGAAGGTTCAGATTACTTACTGTACAAAACAATGAACGTAATTGTCCCTGAGCCATTCTTCACTCTTGTATTTCATTTTATTAGCATGGTCAGGATATAAGAAACTAAGTGCTCTTCAAGTATTCAAGAAGCCACTAGGCATCACCAAAAGAATGAAGCAGAGCCAGCGAGGTCAGTCTGGTAAAGCAGCATGTATGAAAATATATCTTGACATCCTCAGTTCTTGCCCATTTGTCAAATATGAAGCAGACATATGAGAACAGTGTCAGGAATTGAAACTAGAGGGAAATAATGTACTAAAGGTAGAACAGTCACAGATTGCATTAAGGACAAACTTCCACTGAGACGCTACCTATTACTAATACGCTCCTAACTTACTGACATTGTTCATTCATCTGTACAAAAACATTTGTTTATAGTTTTACCTAGGTTTACCACTGTGTCATATACAGATGATACTATGCCTTGGAGGAATTAAATCTGCAGATTTAGGGAGTAATTTGCTGAGTACACTGGATTTGGAGAATGAATATACACAAAATATTGATGTGTTTTTCGCAAAATATGGAAGTAAACAAATGAAACAGGTAAATAAGAAAGTGTCAAGATTCCCTTGTAGATGATACCTAGTACATTATTTCCTTACATTTCCAAATAGAAATGTTAATTCACATAGTAGCTGACAGTGTTCTAATATTCCTCTTAAAACGTAAATTACTGAGGTGATGTGTTTTGCCATTTGTAATTACCATCTTAGACATAAATTATTTTAGTCTAGAAGTCAATAATGATAAATACCATTGTTGCCCCATTAAGAAAAAATGGTGTACAAAAAATGCAGCCATAAAAAATCCTGGGAGGGATCATATGCAGTGCCACTCTGTTGGAGTAATCACAAGGTCTCAGGTAGGATTTTAAGCACTGCCTTGAGGCCAGTTAGGTTTTTTAGTCTCATTCTTCTTTGTTGATTGAATCTTAAATCACACAAGTGGTATTGCCTAAAAATGAGAGTTTACTATAACTGGTCATGTTTCATGGATACAATTTTCCTCACTTTTCTTCTTACTCAGCTATCAATATTGGCCGTGAATTCAATAATAAATCAATGGTAGGAAATGGAACATTAATCAGTATGGTTCATAAAATAGTCACATTATCACTAAAAGCATTCAAATATATTTAGTTTTACAAAGGTATATAGCTATGTTTCTTTAAAATGTTATTCTATTGGGAACTTGGCTTAGCCCTAAATCTCAAAACAAGTGTCTGCTGGCTGTGGAATATAGCTTTGGTGGCTCCAGGAAGTTCAGAACTCTTGTTTTCAAAAGAACAAAGGCATTATTGATTCCAGTCAGGAAATGAGCAGGACCAAGGGAAATTGGTGCAATGATTTCTCTAAGCAGTAAATTTTAAAAATTAAGAGAACTGTCTGATCTTTAAGGATGAGGGTATTATTGCTGCACAACAGGAGTGTCAGCAGCCCAAGTTCTTTGCTGCCTCAGCTATGGTGTCATCCTGACGTCAGAGCCCTGTCAGTAGGAGCTTCCAAATTCATCAAGAGACCACTGTGCTAGGGAGTATAACTCCTACACAGCTCTGTCTTCCTCATGATTCCTTTATGGATCCTGGATTCTCATGGCTAAATTGTACCATGCTAAATAGTGAAGAGGCTATCATAAATCATTTATCAATCACTGGTGATCTGAGTATCCAGTAGGTCAGGGCTTATTTTTTTTTTATAATTTTCTTTTCTTTTGACCAGTATAAACAGGGGCAAGAAAAACAAAAGCAAAGACAGAAACAGGGTAACATACAAAAATACACACCTTACAGATTTCCATCACAAGAATATTTGACCAACAGTGATTGATACATTATCTATTTTCATTGTTAAATGTGTTACTCTGATTAACTGATGTAGCTAAGCAAGATGGGACATATGATTGAATATTACTACATGCTTCCCAGAATTCTTAAATTTTTATTCTTGCCCCTTATTTTCTTTTATCATCATTTTAAAAAACAATTTACTTGACATTAGAAAAGGTACATATTTAGAAGACCAAGATGGCAGGTATTTCAAGCCTAGTTTTGGTATTACACATCGCTGTCCTCAATGTAATTGCTTAGTTTACAGATATCAACATGTACAATTAGTCACATTGAGTATTCTGCCCATTATCTGCTATTTGCAAAAGCCTGATGGAAAGTCTCAAGATTATTGTTCCATCAACCATACATCTCATGTTTGAAATTTTGAAGACTAAATTTAATTATATAGAATATGGAAGTGTACTGCTGCTGCTTACCCTAAATAGTAAAATATCGATCACCATGTTTGGGCACAAGTTTACTCTCTAATGAAACACCAAATATAGTTTTTAGTGCTTCATCTATTTCTTCCTCCTTCAGCATCTTAAACTCTACCAGATCTACGTTGTCTTTATGACTGAATCTCCTGTAGGTGAGGGTTGAGCCCACTAAACAATGAACTCCTTCAGCTGTCTGCAAGGAACAAAAGGATTTGCTAATAAACACAGATGCTGGAGATGTCTGAAGGTAAGTATTTATGGATTCAAAATCTTCAATTCTTCGAGGTTCAAGAGTAAAAGAATAAATTTTCCGGTATTTTTCTATTTCTAGAAGATCAGAATTATGAAATTCTTCATGTGGTATGTACTGTTCTCTCCGGATTTGGTCTAGATACCAAATTCCATTTTCTTCTGTCAGGCGGAATATGCAGGGCAATTGATGTTGGTCTTTCCCAGACATTAACTCCAGAGGCTCCCACATCTGGTAGGAGCGTCCAAACCCAGCATCAACAATGTAGGTTCTGCCACCAAGGGTCACTTGTACCAGAAGGTGGATCATACCACTGCTGTATTTCTTGGCTGGTGGGTTATACACGTATCCTCCTAACATTGTGGTCTGAAACCCCATTGTGGTTAGCGCCCAGTAGAGAAGATGATTGACCTGGAGACACCAGCCACCCCTCTTCTTCCTCACAATTTGATCAAAAACGGTCTGTAAATCTAACTCCATGGATCCTCCACAGTGCATGGTAAGGTTTTCAAAGGGAACGGTTCGAATCTGGTGTTGAAGAATGTCAGTTAGTGTCTCTAAGTCCAATGTGTTCCTAGAGTTCTGATAGCCAATTCTTTTAAAATAAGCTTCAATATCCATGGTTCCTTGAAAGAAGGAAAAAGAAATCAAGGGGAAATGACACTTACTGTGACAGTAGGATTTTCAGGAGCAGGCTAACTATAGCTAGAAGTATAAAAATGCTAACTGTAGCATTTTTAATATGTATATATAAATGGTGTTTACAAATATCTGTAATAACTTCATAGTAATTAATTTATACTCCTATCTTCAATAAACATTCTCAGTCACCCTAGAAAAATGTTTTATAATTTTTGTCAGCTTTTAAGTATCAGATGTTAGAAATCCAGCTTAAATAATGCACCTAATGATAATAACCTTATATGTGATTCTCTCATGGAGAAAAGAAAAATAAATATTCCATTTGGTATCTCTTAAATTAGGCCTCTAAGCAGGTCATGGTAGTTCATGACTGTGATCACATCACACAGGATACTGAAGTAGAAGCGTCTTTATAAGAAGTGACAGCCTGGGCTACAGAGTGAGTTTAAGGGAATCCTGCCTCCACAGCAAGACCCTTTCTTAAATAAGTAAGTAAGGAAATAAATAAATAGATTAGGCTTGTTCCTACTTCTTCATAGGAGCACACATGTTATTTAGTAGAGCAGATGACATTATTATTATTATTATTATTATTATTATTATTATTGTGTGTGTGCATACCTGTTATGTGTTTTTATGTTGCCTTATTTTACTGGTCTTAGTTTCTAGTGCCACACCCATATTTATTGGTTCTTGATTGAAGGGTATTCATTTTTTCACCATTAAATAAAAATGTTTCCTATGAATGGACTTTATCAGGTTCAAAAATAATTTCTCTACTGTTGATCATTTGTTGAGTGTTTCTCTCTCGGTTACTAATTTTTTTTGCAAATAATTTTTCAGCATCTATTGATATAAATATTATTTCTGCTTTAATGTAGTAACATGCACGTTATGCTGAGTTTCTAGTGGTGAGCCACCTGTATGTGATAAACTGTGTTTGGTTGTAGCATAGCATTGTCTTCATATATTTCTGGATTCAGTTTCTTAACATATAGTATTTTTTTTTTACTTTTATTAATCTTAATAGGAAAGAAATAGCAAGGAAACAGTTTCAAACCACATTAGTAGGACAGCCACAATAATTAATACAATGCATATTGTTGTCTTCACAGTAGTTGTTCAGAGTACAAGAGGCAGACATGATAACTTTTCTAAATACCATTAGTACAAATATTTCTTCTCATTGAGCTAAGAGAAAGTAGTTGCTGAGCTGTACAAGGCTCAAGCCAACAGCTTCCGGCATTGCCAGTTCTGCCGATAACCCACTACTATTATGGACTATTGCAGCAGATTAAATGAGAAATGACTCACTTAAGCTACTCACTACATAAAACATAAAATCCTCCACTTAATAATTTGCACTGATTCAGTCGCTGATTGGTTGATTTCATAGTATGTTCCCTCATTAAGTAGGGAACCTACTTTTGGGCCTTTGTGGGGGAATCTAACATACAGCACCAAACAGGGAAAAAAAAGCTTCCTTAAAACTTAAAAACAAAAACAAAACCTTAAAAATTTAGTGGATTACCATTGGGTATATCCTTATGTTTATATTTCCCGTTAAGGGATCAGATCCCTTGCCTTTCTTTTCAAACTTACTTGTTCCAGCACCTCTTCACATTTGCACAAAGTAAATCTCTAGAAATCTGACTCAGAGCATAACCAAGACCACATTTTCCCAGTACCTCCTCGGCCTCTTCAGCAGAATCTACAGAGTAGTGTGGCAGAAAGGTGAAATGTGATTTGGAGAAATAAGGTGTTTTATATGCCATGGGCCATTATTGCTTTAGTGATCATACCTTATTGTTTCTTTTAAATTTTATCATTGCTTTCAAGCTTTTGCTCTTTCTTCTATGAACCTGCAATGCTGAATTCCACTGTTTTACTCTGGTGCCTTTGGTACCTTTGTTTTTCAGATGATAAAGTGTTGAGATGCAATATAATAATTTCAGGTCTTTTAAGATGAAATCAGTATTTGTTAAGAACCTCAATGCTAGCAACATGCAGTAGGCAGTAATGGCACTCTGTGAACAAATGTAAACAGTCCTAAAATGCAGTGCAACAAGAATGCACTTGGAAAGAAACTGTGAGGAAAAGAGGTGGTGGAAACAACACTGGCTTTGCACATAGATGGGTATTTTCTCTGCAGGAGCAGAGCTTCTTTCACGTGGCCCATCCACACAGTAGATTTACAGAAAGCAAGGTAAGCACATGCACGAAGCCCATGGGAACCCTCATGAAGGCACTGTGTACCTGTTGTGGCAAGCTGAATGGAGGGGAGTGGTCAGCATTAACTCAGATGTCTCAGAGTATCTCTTTCCTGGAACAAATTCAGAACATGACAGTGGAAATAATTTCAAAAAGACATAAGATGTTTTTCTCCAAAACGAAAGAATAGTTTTACAGACCACTACGTATGAGGAACACTTAATAGCAAGAAAAGACAGACAAGCAAGGGTGAGGGAAATGAATGAAATGATGGGAGTCTGAAGGCACCCTGCAGGGTGCAAGCCTGGGGGCTTGGGAGCCCCTACAGGCATCACAGAAGCCACCACCCAGATGACTGCTATGGCAACAGGAAGGTGGACGGAAGCCTGCTCCATGCCCTGATTACTACCAATACATTTAGCTGACACAGCACACTGTGGCGTGTGGTGGTAACGCCTGGCTTCCTCTAGACAGGAAAGCAGCTCTGGCTGGGGATACAGGGGCAGGACAAGGAAGAAAGGGTGTGAAAGAAGAAAACCCAGTGGAGAGACAGCTCTACAGACAGGCGTACGATGATAAAATATATGAAAACAGAGTATGCACTGGTGTTAAAAGAAAAGATATAACATGTAAACTTACATGTCCAAAAAAAATGAGTGCAAGAAGAAAAATGAACAGAAATTAATGAAGTTCTTAAGAACTTGGCAGCATAGAGTCTGTGAAATGGAGTTATTAACAAAAAATTAGGAGTTGGCCGTATAGCTCAGTGGATTAAAGCACCTGCATAGGCAGACACAGGGACCAGGGTTTGATCGCTCCCGTGTGCTATGCCCTACCCCTCCAGGTGTGCTGAGATTGTGATTGAGACTGAGTGTGGTGGCATGTGTCTGCAATCCCATCTCTTTGGAGGCTGAAATCAGAAGGATCACTAAGTAAACCCTGTGCTAAATACATTTAAAAAAAAGAAAAAAGTTAAAGAATCAAATGAAGACCTAATCAGGTTTCTTTAAAGGAAGATTTGAAAACACAGAAAATACATTGATCACAGAGATAATTCACAATGATAAAAGAGAACTGTAAAGATACTACATAATACAGGAATTTGAAGAAAATACATTTATGATAAACGCTTATAAAAAGGTAGCACCATTTATAAAGAAAGCCTCAGGCTAATAAAAACGGATAGAAGACTGCTGCACTTTCATTACTGAGACACAATACCCAACGTCCACAAGGATGGAAAGAAGAAAGGTTTATATTGGGTGGGAGTATGTAGAGGTTTCAGTCCATAGTCAGCTGGCTCCAAGGCAGGGTAGCACAGCAGAGGGGCCCGGAAGAGGAGAGACAGCGTATAGTGTGGGGATGTGAGAAAGAGAGGAGGAGGGAGGGAGCCGGACCTTTCCCGGCCAGCCTCCCGGGACACCACCTCCCTTATTGTGGCTTCCCTCATAACCTCTTCCGGGACGAATCTACTGCAGAATAAGAGACATCTATGACACAAAGCTTTGGGAAGTATGTCAAATAAACAATGAGGAAGATAGTCTACTTGGTGCTTCTGGAAAGGAGAAATCAAAAAGCATAATAGGAAATACATAAGAGAAATTATCTATCTATCTATCTATCTATCTATCTATCTATCTATCTTACTATGTAGCCATCTCACTATCTAGAAATTTCCAGAAATGTAACAGAAGGAAAAGAAGATGATGATTATGGAAAGTTTTACATTCTTATTAAATTTTTGAAATTTATTTATTTATTTATTTTTTTTTTTTTAATTTTTGAAATTTAAAATGAGTAAGAAATACTGAAACTAGCGGTAGAGAAGGAACATCATTCATGATGAAGAACATATCAGGGAGGCAGCAGAACGTTCCCTATAGACATAACAGGTAAATCAATGAAGTCTGCAGAGCACCGCAGGAAAGTCCAAGGATCAAGGACCATTTTTACAATTATAAATCAAAATGGGGACACAAACAGAAAGACAATCTTACACATAAAAGAACTTGAGAAATGCAAAGCTATATGCTGTTCAGATGAAGTGTTTGCTCTTTGGGGGCCAGAGAAGAAGGAAGTCAAAAGGAAAACTAAGAAATGGGTCCCAATGAACAACTGCTGTGAGCACTGGATGATGAACCCATAGGCTGGTGAGAAACCTAGTTCAGCTCTGCAGAATCCAGAGTCCATGAAAATTTAATCTGAAGTGGGAGAAAGACCAGACCGAGAAGATCTGAGCCAGTACTGTCAACACAGAAACCATTAAGCGACAAACACAGGGACATGACGATTCTAAAGAGCTTATCAGAGCAGACTGCAATTCACGAATCCAAAAGCACTGGACCCCGAGCCATTCAAGGCTGCAGGTGGGGGAGGAGGAGGACAGAAAATAGGACACGGGGAAGGAGGCGGGGAGAGAGACTTAATAAGACAGCCACAGAAACCAACCAAAATGTACTTGGTAGAATGGAAGTTCATCTTCCAAGTCACTTGGTGGCTTCTGATTGGATAGAGTATCCTTTCACTTTTTTTTTTTTTTTTAATCTTGGTAACACAAGTGTTGGAAATGTTCAGCACAATGGTTTCCTAACTACAACATTTTGTAACAGAACATATTCACATTAAATTACTGAAAGAGAAAGCAGAATCATGTAGGCATAATCAGAGGGAGCAACAGTGCCATCCAAGAATTGGAGAGTACACTCTCAGGCTAATATACTTGAAGAAAAATAAATTAAATGCACCAAGGGGCTGGGGATATAGCTCAGCAGCATAAGTGCCTACCTGGAAAATCTAAGGTCCTGAGTTTGATCCCTGATACTGAAAGAAAAAAAAAAAAAAAAAAGCACGTGGAATCCTTAGGCCTTGCTGTCCACCTTAGGCACAAAAAGGTAACAGAAGGAATTATGATCACTGGTTACGTGAGGGCATGTGGAGCTAGTAGAGCTTCAGGACTGAAGTTAGTATGGGGACCATACTGTCTGTTAAAAAAAAAAAATGCCATGTTTTATATTTGTTACCATTTGCCTCTTTCCCTGGTCTGACCTGTGTTGTTATCATGAAGGCCACAACAAGAACATGCTTCTCCTTCGAGGACCAAGGCTTCGTGAAATCTTCTTGCCCTGTTTTTCCTAGAGCTGGATATGCAGAGATTGATAACCTGTCTGATAAGCCCAGGGTCAACAGCTTGTTGGGACCAGGTCCTTTAGCCTAGCTGCTTTATGTTCAGTCTGAGATGGCTTTTCTTTTTCTTTCCGTAATTGGTAAGGAACCTGGTCCTCACACCGTCTACACAAATCCTCTACCACTGAGCTACAGCTTCAGCCTTTTTTGTCATGGAGACACAAGACCATGCTGAGATGCACAAGCTGTGCCAAGTACTGTGTTCCTCTCAATTCTCTCCTCTCACAGAATGACAGGAGCGTACTGTTGAGCTGGGCTGAGCAAACTTGGAGTCAATCATTAACACGCAGGCACAGCTGAATCTCCCTAGCACTGCTCTAAGCTACTTGCACATTGATCACTGTCCTGGTATCTGGTTTGGGGGGAAGAGAATTCAGGTTACCTTGGTGTTCATTTTGGGAGCAGCGAGCTGACACACTAAAGGAAGCAACTTCCAAGGGCCGTGCCAACCTGTAATTGTTTCTTTCACTCACTTCTGCAGATAATCTGGCTAACATATAATAGTTAAACTGACGGGATTGATGCCTCAGTGACACAACTTCCATCAAAAGACTGGAAGTGTAGGTTGCTATCCAAAGGTTGAGATTCTCAATATTAGTATCTCTGTATCTTTCATGCACAACAGTGCTTTTCGATTTTTGGCTTTAAAAAAAATCTTGATTTTAAAACTCTGATGCAAGTAGGAGCCTAGTCAAGAGGAATTAAAAAGGAACTAATCAAGAGGGAGAGCTCTCAGAAGAGGCTGTGGCATGTCTCACAGCACTGATACAGTTGTTGGGGCTTGAGATGAAATTATTCTCCACCTGCTGGTTGGCCTTCTGTTTTCACTGAGTGGAAACTCTTGGGGCCAGGCAGAGATGGTGACTGAGACTGGGCATGGTGGCATGCACCTGTAAACCCAGCACTTAGGAGGCTGAAAATAGGAGTGTAACTAGGAGTCTGAGCTGTGTGGTGCGACCCTGTGGACCTTGTACCTTAAAAAAAAAAGAGAGAGAGAGAGAGAGAGAGAGAGAGAGAAAGAAAGAAAGAAAGGAAGAAGAAAGACAAGACAAGACAAAACAAGACAAGACAAGAAAAGAAAAAAGAAGTACTGAGCCACTTTTGATCTGCATGTGTATCTTTCTCCCTTCTATGTTTTCTTGTTATTTTCTACAACAAGTGTTTAGCAATGAGACCACACCTAACAAGCTCTTCCAGCTTTGCTGGCCACAGATAGATAGCATCGGCCAACTGTCCTCCGTGTACTGCACACCGCCATCTCTACCATGACTATCAGCAGCCAGCCACGTGTTGTGGGGGACAGTGGCAGACCAGGCAGGCAAATTGAAAGGGAAACTGCAGCTCAGGTTCCAGTCAGGACTAAGTAGGCCTCAGGACAGGAAGCAGCTGGAGTGTGACAGTTAAGAAGTTCCTTCTGAGGGGCCCGGCAGGATGGCTCAGTGGTCTAAAGCGCCTGCTTAGGAAAGCTTGGGTGGCTGCAGGGACCACGGTTTGATCCCCAGCACCACATGCTGTGCCAGCCGTGCCCTCAGGGCAGGCTGAGCCGGCCATAAAAATAAATAAATAAATAAATAAATAAATAAATAAATAAACAAATAAATAAACAAAGTTCTGAAGGAAAAAAAAAAAGAAGTTCCTTCTGAGGGAAAAGGTGGAGTTGGCTGCTTACAGATTGAGACAATACAGGAGAGGCCTCAGTAAGGGAAGAACAAAGTATCAGAAAGGAACAGTAGCTTCTGGCACCCTTCCGGAGCACAGAGCAGCATCTTCCAGGTCACTGAGTCCTGGGGCTCTTTCCTGGCTGCTAGGCAGTCTAGCTTGTGCTCAAGAAGATAAATGCCTGCCTAGGGGGGCTAAATGTGACATTGGTCGCTGACATGGTGGGGGGACCCTCCCAACTAAGCCTCTTTCCAACGAACAACACCTCCCCAGAACTCCTCTAGTGACTACACATAATATCCACCAACCTTATCAAATATTTGGGATCTGTAGATTTCTAATCAGTTCATTCAAGAGAATGAGGAATTATTATGAGACTGCCCTCTGTAGGACGCCCTCTGGAGATACAGTGCTAGAGACGAAGGGTAGTGGATATCACTATTCAAAGTACTGAATATTGGACTATGTATACAGCTACTTCCTCTTAGATCAATAAGAAGAAATTTTTTGTAACAATAATTTGGAAAAATCATTATGTCTATCTACTGTGCTCTGAGAAACTACTAGGGGGACAACAATATACATTGGATCAATTATTGGGAATGTACTATTAAGTGTTTTGGGAAAAAAAAGAATTGAGATTTGTTATGTGCGGGTACTGAATTCTCATGAGCACTGTAAGCGTTATGCACTGCAAACATGCACTAATATCAAGTAAAATTTGAAACCTTGAGAAACAAACAAAAAAAGTACTGAAGAGGAAAACCCAGGGGAGGAATTCTCCTGAAACACGGCAACTTTGAATGGACTTATTTAGCCCTCAGGATAATCGTTTAAGTAAATCATAGCATTTGTTTGCATTTTATTAGTGGATAAACAGCGTTTGAGAGAAACTAAAACGATTTCCTTAAATCCTTATCGGTTGAAAGTGGTGCAGCTGTAACTCTTAGCTAGAACCAAGTGTCTGTATACAAAGTATCACCAGATCCCACATATGTCCCACCTAAATATTCTGAACAAATTGTACAACTTGAAATTTAGAGCCAAAGTCCCTCTAGACTCCTTAGTTACAAAATACGGAGTAAGTACATCACGGAGTTTCACTTACCCAGGGTCAGGAACTGCAGTCAGGAAATAGGCGGGATTCACTCCTGCTTCTTTCAAAGCCAGCCGAGGGTTTTCATTGGCTTTTTGAAGTCCCCGCCCTAACCCCCCCCCCGTGTCTGATTAGAATATGCCCAGAAGATTCCTGGGAAATGTAGTCAAAAGATCCCAAGTTGCTCTTGTGTTCTTGTATCTTTTTGTTTCCTTTTTTTTTTTTTGGTCTTTTTGAGACAGGATCGGGTCTCGCTGTGCAGTTCAGGCTGGTCTTGAGCTCAGTTTTGTAGCCCAGGCTGGTCTTGAACTCTCACCAATCCTCCTGTCTCAGCCTCCCAAGCGCTGGGATTACAGGCTTGAGCCACCACAACCAGCTTTTGTTTCCTTTCTTTTTGTTCTCTCTCCTTTCTCTCTCTTTTCCTTTCTTTTTCTTCTCTCTCCCTCTCCCTCTCCCTCACCCTCTCCCTCACCCTTTCCCTCATCCTCTCCCTCCCTCTCCCTCCCTTCCTCTCTCCCTTCCTCCCTCCTTCCTCCGTCTC
>PVJA010000695.1:117343-136308 GCA_004027025.1 Myocastor coypus
TTTTCTCTCTCTTTTTTTTTTTTTTTTTTTTTTTTTTTTTTTTTTTTTTTTTTTTTTTTTTTTTTTTCTTTTTTTTTTTTTTTTTTTTTTTTTTTTTTTTTTTTTTTTTTTTTTTTTTTTTTTTTTTTCTTTTCAGTGTCTGGCTATACAGTTCAGTCTGGTCTTGAGCTCACTTTTGTAGTCCAGGCTGGTCTTGAACTCACATCGATCCTCCTGGCTCAGTCTCCCAAGTTCTGGGATTACAGATGTGTGCCACTATAGCCCAGCCAGCCAGATTTTTTCTTTGGAAAGGGGTTGAGATTTATATTAACTGTTGGATGTCATGACTCAGGCTCGGAGGGACAAAGACAATGCACACAGCTGATGCTCTCTGGGCGCCTTAGGCCAGATTTCTTACTTATGGTCCAGGTTTGGAAACGGTGCCACAGAGTTCCTAACCTATGGGACCCAGAAGATGGGTGATTTTATTTACACCCCCAATTTATGACCCACTGTCTTCATCAACTCCTATACAGTTTCTTTTCTCTTTTCATGCTTCCTTTCCTCATCCACACACTCTCCTTTATCTTCCCAGACTAAGTCCCTGTTCAGTGTGTCTGAAATTTGTCCTCAGATGTTGGCGCCCGTGTGCCAGATGCCATGCAGCTGTATGTCTGGCTTGGTTTTTGAGCTATATCAACGACATTGATGCCTAAGTTTTGTTCTTTCCTAGATATTTCCTCCACATTACATTGTAAAACCTGTCTTCGTGGCCTAATTGTGTGATTTCTGAGCTAGTAAAGCTCACTAGTATCTTGCAACTTAGCCTAAGACTCTCACCCTGAAGGTTTCCTGGTGACCTGCACCGGGGCAGGGTCATTAGATCCAGAAAATAATCACCTGAAATAGCAATGATTTGCCCTTTGTTCCTGCGGAAGCATCTCACATTCAGCTGCTTTAGAGGAACGCCCCCACCAGTGTTTCCCTGCAGCTACAGAGCCGTGTAAAACAACTTCTGTGCTGCGCAGTGACCTTTTCCCTACATATTTAAAAACCCAAATTTTCTCTTTGTTATAATTATAAGGGCAAGTTGAAGAAGGCAAGCGTTACTGAAATAAGTGTGCAATTAAACCTTAGCTCTCATGTTGGAATTCAGAAGGGCAAAGTAGGAGTCACAGGTAAGTAGAGACTCAGATTCTGAAGCGCAAGCCATGGTCTTGAGCCCTGGCATCTGATAGCTCATCAATATTGCATCCGGGAAGAAACACGCACATGACAGTAGCACCAGGATTTAAAACAAGAGAGAAAGAAAGCAGGGTAGTAGGAAAATTTTCATTATATACTGACCTAGAAACCGTTATTGAATTTATTCACCTAAGTATACAGACATAAAAGTGTGTGTGTGTGTGTGTGTGTGTGTGTGTGTGTGACTTCAGCTTGACTCATGCAGATCTTTACTGTGGAATCAAGGCCTTCAGCTGGATTCTCTGATCCATAGTGTGTGGACAGATTTCTGGCCCTCTTTGTGTATGAGTCTTCCTGGGGACTATCATAAAATAGTCTTATAATTATGTATCCTGAATTAATTTTATTCCCTTGCCAACCCCTGCATACAATGGCTATAGTTTATTTTCCTGTAATGCTTCCACTCCCCACACCTCTCTATCTCACACCCTTTCTTCCTCTATCACCCGCTTTTATACAACTCATTTTCCAGTGTTATCTTTCCAATTGCTGGGTGCAATATACAGTACCCAGAACTCAAAGGAGGAAAAGTTTAACTTAGGTCATGTTTTATGGGGATTTAGTCCACACTGAGCTTTCCAAGGAAGAAAAATGACAGTGGAAAGGCGTGGTGAAGCAAAGGTACTTAGCTTTTAGAAGCTGTAAAGTCAGGGAAGGACTACCAGAGGAAGGACTGATGACCAGATATGGGCCCATGAGATACACCAAGGCCGTGCTCCATGACTCATGAGCTACACCCACAAGCATTTCCATTAGTTTTGCAGGTGAATTTCAGAAACAGTCTAGCTGACCTCCACCCAAATACCATCTCGCAACCTTTATCCATGTTATACTCAAACACACCTTACATATTCTCCAAATGAAGATAATAACAAGCTTGTAATTCCACCAAACATAATATCCTGAGTATTTCTGAAATGCAATGATCCCTTTTCACAAAATATTATAGCAGTTCCAACATTTTTCAAAAGTCCAGGTTTCAGAGACTCAAGGCAAACTCTTATCTGTAAGCATCTATAAAAATTAAAACAAGTTAAATGATCCTGAAATAAAATAACAAAGGTGAACAATCCCATTAAAAAAAAAAAAAAAAAAAAAAAGGAGAAATAGAAGAATGGGTAAGAACTGGACCAAAATAAGACCAAAGCCAAGCAGCACAAACATTAAGCTACGGCGCCGTCCTCCAGGACACCTGGCTGAGCTATGAGCTCCACAGGCCCTGGATGACCCCACACATAAGGCATCGCCAGCTGCAGCTCCCTTTACCAATTTTCCGTTTGCGCTGAACTTCTTCATGTTTTACATTCCTAGAATTTCTAACTTTCTGGAGTCTCCACTGTACTTTTGGTTTTATTCTCATAACTTCATGCACTGCCCTCTGAGGGGTTCTTTGTCTGGTCTTTCAGGTATTTTTTTTTTTTTTTAATGTGAGTGGAAGCTTCCCTGGCGTCATGATTCTTTCCGCATGCCAGTACAAGTAGCCCCATACGGATTAAGCCAAGCTCTACCACCAGCGTGTGCAGTGGACAGGCCTGTGTGCACTGTGGCAGCAACAGCTCAGGAATGCCTGGATATCTGAGCTCAGGGAAATGAATTTCAGGTTAAGCAATTCTTCTGGAGGTTCTTCTTGAACAAGGAGCCAAGAGGATCTCTTCTCAACAAAAACATTAGTACCTTTGCACAGTTGAGCCAAGAAGCGAAGTGTTGCTAGCTCCTGAGATGCCTCTAAGACATAATTCTTCTTGCTCCCATACAAAGTATTTGTTTTGTTTTTAATAACCCTAATTTCTTCAGTAGCCAACCTTATTTGGCTCCACTTTTACACCTGTTTCTTTCTGCATTTAAATTTGTTTCTTCAAGATTTTCTGCTTTGTCTTTTTTTTGTATCTCTGATTCTCCTTATAAATTTTACTAAAAGCAATCACATGTACCATTATTATGACTTGAAAATTGGACTGTCTTGAAATTGACTCCATCAGATTAATTAGTCTACCACCCTTAAATCTCTGTTTTATGGAAAGCCTCAGAACATGGGAAAAACGTAGGCAAATTTTCTAGCAGCGTATAACACATATGGCCTCTGGTTTGGTTACCAGTGGAGTCCTTGCTCCCAATTGAAACCCACTAAGTCTGGCTTTTACTGTCTGTATTCCTATTGATATGCTTGTTTACCTCTATTTTAAGTTCTGATCATCCTTGCCCATCAGGCTCTGCTTACAGCCTTCTAAAGCTTCTCCGGCTTGCATTTCCAAACCTTTCTTAACTTCTCTTACCAACTGGTTCCAAAGTCTCTAAACCACATGTTCAGGTACAGTCTTAGCAACAACCCTAACCAGTTCTCTGTACTAGTAGCTATTGCTGAACACAGTACTGGAAACCCACAATTTGAAAGGGAAGTTTTATGTAGCCTATGTTTAAAATGGACCCAGTCCACGGCCAACTTGGTACAAAGTGGAAACATTACCGTTGAAGAGGGGAGTACATGTCCACTGGAGAACCGGTCAGGGGAATAGTGCTGGCCAGGTAATAGAACAGGACATTCGTAAAATGACCTATGTCATACCTTTATGCTTCATCCACAGACACCCAGAAGTGTACTCCACCCATTCCAGGGGTGGATCTCAAAGTCAGTCAAGTTGACACTTCCCCTAGCTTACTCAAGTTTATGCAAGTGCCTTTCTTTCTCTTTCTTTCTTTCTTTCTTTCTTTCTTTTCTCTCTCTCTCTCTCTCTCTCTCTCTCTCTCTCTCTCTCTCTCTCTCTGTTTCTTTCTGTTTCTCTCTCTCTGTTTCTAGATAAAATGTCAAGTTGCAGCTTTGTTACTGCCAAGCCATTACAATAAAATTAGATTTTGGTTTAGGGCCTAGCACCATGTTGTAATCAAACAGCACTTGTGTGATTTGTGACGAAATGTAAATATGTTGTATATTACTAAAGCTGTTCTTCAAGGTGAAATACAGAAAGTACTTGGCAAGTAGTTGTTAGAGAAATAACCTGAAAGGACATTAGCTTTCCCAGTTGATCTGCAGCATCATTATGGAGGGACAGCCTCCTCTCAGCTCGCACTCCCACAGAAAAAAGGATTTAAAGGAGATGGAGTGAGTGCTTTCAGGATGCTCAAGAAGGGCTATCAGAAAGGCAGTGGGCCCCTGCCTTAGTCAGTAGAACATAACTAAATATCACTATTAATTTAAAAGTCTCATACTGTTTCTTCTTCTTCTTCAACCTCTAAAAGTAGTAGAAAAGATACTTTAAAATATGTAATATGATTTTTCTCAAAAACAAAAGAATAGTAGACTTACTCGTAAATTGTAAACAATCCTGAAACATCACATAGAGAAGGAGAGAACTGTGTAACAAAGCAAGCAGCTGAGCTTCCCAGAAAAGGATGTGGAAAGGATAATCGCGCATGACAGCAGTGACGTGGTGGGCTCTAAGGATGGAGGCCCTAGAAGTAAGCAGGAAGCACAAGCAAGTGACCACGCCGACGATCACCATGACAACTAGAGGAGGAGGAGTGAACCACGTATCATGACCTCAATAAAAACCATGGCATATACCAAAATGCACCAGAAAACCATATGTCGAGGTAGCAGCTGGTCTTCTTTAGTAGACGCTTATATTTAGGGAAACCAAGTGGCGTCCTTAATATAGACTGTGATGACGATGAAGGAAGAGGATCAATTGCATCTTGGAAAATCTTCCATCAATGTAGTTGCTTCGTATTTATCTTATTCTCTTCTGAAAAGATTGAGAAGTTTAAGCTCAGCCCCAGGTACACATCTCATCAGCCACAATAGATTAAATACATAAATATTGGAGATAAAGCTTTAGATGCATGAATATGATAATGAAACAAAATGTAAATATACTATGAGTTTAGGATTTCAAGAGAAAATATCATATAACAAAATTGAATGTCAAACAAGATTTAAAAAAAAGTAAACTGGACAGAAAAAATGTTCTTTACAAGCACTTGATAGTATAGGACATATAAACTATGTTCAATAGCAAGCAGATAAAAAATAAGGTGACAAAATAATGTTGCCTATGAAAAGAAAGATTTCTGAACTTGAAATTTAAGTATAAACAGAGTTAACAAATACTTAATGATAAACAAAAAAACTATGTAGATGTAGCTTGGTAATATCTTACTCGGGTGTTATTCAATATAACCACTAGTGTGAAAAATCAGCTAGGAAAGAGTAAAGGTCATGGTGTCCTCTAGATTTGGAGGCCTTCAACTATGGGCAGTTGGTATTGTGGCTCTGGGTCTCTGGTGGCACAGTACAACCTGGTGGGAAACCTGGTAGAGGAAGGACTTCAAATCATAGCAGCCAGGAAGCAGGGCAGGAAGAGGGTAGGATTGCAATATCTTCTTCAAGGGCAAACCTCCAAAAACTGGGAAGCCCCTGAATGGTCTCCAGCTCTGAAAGGTTAAATCTCTTCTCAGTAAGCATCACTGAGCTGAAACCAAACCTTTAACACATGGGGCTTTGGGGGGCACTTATTTAGACTGTAGCATTCTACCCCTGTCATCAAAGTCTTATTTCCATCTCATAATCAAAAGTGCATTGAGTCTGTCTCCAAGATTTCCAAAAGGTTAAGCATTGCCCAAATGGTCCAGCCCAAAGAATATCTCTGATACAAGAGCATGGGGTAATATTTTTATTCCGAAAGGAAGTATGAGGGTAATAAAAGGTAGGATGTGACCAAAGTGGGACCAAAGCCTGGAAGGGAAAAAATTAAATCCTAATGTTAACTTCAAAGTGCAACTCTACCTGCCACACAGCTGACAGTATTTGAAGGCTAGGGGTGGGGGAAGGAAACTGGGTTTTATTACGATGCTTAGTTGTATCAGGAAAATGTCAAACTGTGCCCTAACGTCCACCTCAAAGAATTTGGACATGTAAGAGGAAGGTACTGGATTAATTAACAGAAAGGCTACATGTTAAATCACATCTAGCCCCTGTGAATCATTTTTGTCACTCAGGGGATATTTTCTTTCTGTTTAACTAAAACATTCTTGCAATTATGTGGCCATGAGCTTCTCTTCTCTCATGATTCTGTTGGATATATACATTCTTTTCATGTAATTTACTCAATTTTTAATTAGAGAACAAAATTAGTGAGTCCTTGAACTGTACCTTTCCAGCTTGAGCATTCTTGGTTTTTTTAATTTAAAAAAATCTTTTATTTATTTGGTACAAGGTCTCACTACACAGCTCAGACTTATAGTGATCCTCCTGTCTCAACCTCTGTAACACTGGAATTACAGGCGGGCACCACCACGCCTGGTTTCAGTGGCCAGCATGGCATGCTCACTGTTCCAGGGTCTGCATGGTACCTGGCACTGGGGGAACCCAGGTCTTTACACTTGCCAGGCAGGCACTTAAACTGATGAGCTATCTCCCCAGCTCTAGCTTCAAAATTCTTAAGTCTCTAAGATCTCACTAAAGATCTTGGAGGAATATTGTGGTACCAGTAGTGGTGGGAGATGGTCCTTGTTTCCAAATCTTGCCATGCTAAATAAAGAGTGACTCAGTTTTGTCCTCACCTTGAATGTGAAAGAGAAGGTCCTTTAAAGCTAACGTTCAAATTATTCACATTCTGCAGGTGTTACAGTGAGGGATAAGAATGTGACATCATAAGGACAAGCTTTGAATATGATATTACTCATAACTTTCAAGTCCTAAAACATTTATATTCATCTGTCCAAGGCCTACTACTAGCCAAATGGGACTATTACAATGTGACTTGTAGTTAATGTTTGGGAAATGTCAGCAGCACTGGATGGATTCCTGTGAAGCTCATTTCCTCAAAGTTGTTTTTTTTTTTTTTTTCTTTTCTTTTTCTTTCCCCAAAATGGTTTTCCTTTAATTCAATATATACCAGCAGTGTTCAAAGTGCTTAACATGAGGGTCTTGCCTGCCTATATGCTTTTATTTTCTTGAAGGCTTTAAGGGGAAAAACTCCTTTCTGCTCAGTATGGTACTGGTGTTGAATTCCTTGAGGTGGGGCTTACGATGAGTAGACCTTGACCTGGTATTGGTGAACTGAGATTGTTTACATCAATTTCTGTAAGGTGTTTCTGTTCTCCTTTTTCTTTCTATCTTCTCTTATCCTCGTGCACACTTACCTCTATACATAAAAGCCCTGTACAGTGTGTCTGAACTTTATCCACATGTCTGATATGACTATTGTATGCATCACACGCTTGTATGTCTGTTTATGTTTCTGTCTACATTAATGGCATTGGTCTATCACTCTTGCTTCTTGGGTTATTTCCTCTATATCACATTTAAAAAAAAAAAAAAAAACTGTTTCCATGACATGACTGATGCCTGGTGCCTTAGGCATCTAGTATCCTAGTACATTCTTTTAGTTTTCTGCTGTGTATTCTGACTCTTAGGCTAGAAGGCTTTCTTTTGGGCTATGCTTGGGCAGGCTAGGATGATCTGTAAATTAACAGCCCTAGGACAGTAGCTCAGGTGAGGATGATGAAATTGTGGAACCAATCTTCCCACTTTCTCTCAGTTGGGAATAGTGCAAGGTACACTCAGCACTGTATCCTTTTGTTCAGAGTGATTATAATTCTTTGGCTAACAGGCAACTTTCCAATGGTGCACCCTTCCTTGGTTGTCAGGTTGGTTCACTCTTTCCCAGCTCCTCTGGTACTTCCTTAAATCACATCCTAAACAAGTTACTTTTGCTAATTATCACAGCAGAGTCTACTTTTCAGGCACCTTATCCACAGGAAATTAACTTACCAGGTCTACTGGTTAAGGACACATGGCCTGTGTCCACGTCCCAGTTCCTGCCATCTACACAGATGGGATGTATGCCTCCCTACACATTTCCTAAAGATTAGCACAAACTCTTTGCTGGGATCGATATTGTGGATGTCATCCGTTGAGGGACAGAACACTTGTTTACTTATGTTCACTCTGCACTACCCGATTTCTGTACTCTCCTGTAGAAGCTTATCATTTTCCACATATCCTGACTGACAGTCAGGGCTGGAAATCCACAAATGTCTGCCAGTCTTATAAATCTAAGATGATAGCTCAGGGCTCTTGGGATTTGCAGCTCTCTGAGTACCAGCGAACTTGAGCAGCTCTTGCCTTACTATTGACCTTTTTCCTTTGCGTTTGTGAATTAAGTGGGAAACTGTCTCTACTGCTGAGTTAGAGAGGATGCAGTAGTGATAAGGAACAAATTACAGAGCACATTTTACCAGAATTTTTTTTTTTTTTTAACAGTAATGAGCATGGGTGGACAGTGAGGGAAAAATTCTCAGAATGTGGGATTGGAATCCTGACCATTTTTGGCAGAGTATGGGGGGTAAATTGCTTAATATTCTTTGGCCATTACTTCCTACATTCCAGACATTTCATACTTTGAATTGAAATGTTACAATCCTGAGCAGCAGGTTGCAGTTCTGAGGCTGTACTTAGGATCATTGCCAAGGTGAATGAGGGCTTCAGGGTGTTCCTTGTGGATGGCCATAGAAAAGCGATTGGAGCAAGAAGCTGTGACTAATGGACAGGAAGATGGGGTACACCTGAGGTTGTAAGGTCCAGGTGCCACTAGCTTTGTAGACACTCAGAAGCACGCAGTGACATGGTCACCCAAACTCTTAAGCCAACATCTGGGGACACCGAAATTACGTATGTGAGAGGAAAACAGAATAATATGTGGCCAAACTGTCCCTGAGCACCCTTCTAGTCATAAAAGTAAGAAGCAGAGGTGGGTAAGTAGTAATAACCAAAGAGAAGCTTCCTCTTCACTCTGACACAAACATGATGACTGTAAAGAACTTAAAGCATTAGGTATGTCTAGTTTATGGAATCTAACATATGCTATCTCACTTTTATGTTAAAATTAGAAAGTTTAATAACTGGTTCCTTCTTCTAAGGAGTAAAATCTTGTGCAAGGGCAGGAAAAAAAGTCCCAAAGCTTCTCCTTTTGTAATTTTTCCTAAACAAGGGTTTTATAAGAATATTGTTGCAACATTGAAGATTTATTTGTTTAATATATATGTTTTAAAATTTTCTTACTAAGACTGCCAGTTTCCATTGCAACAGTGAAATTTGTAGTTATTCTTCCCAATTTATCAAGAAAAAAAGCTGAATGAAGTACAATTGAATGGCTCTTTGAAGAGATATCAGAAAATAAAGATCATCAAATAAAGTGCTACCCTAAAAATGAAGAGATAGGTGAACACAGGGAATCACAGATTATTCTGAAGGCTAGGAACCAAAGCCCAACATTAGAAGACTAGAGAAGAAGTCTATTTTGTGATTCTTGAAGCTATGATTGGTTAGTTGCTGTATGCTCAGGGTTGAAAGTCTGAAAATTAAAACCCCTTGGGTGTGTCCCGCCTGGGTGTGAGGGGTTCTCTATACTTTTGTGAATTCTACTTCCATGAGCCTTACTTCTATGGGGCTGTCACAGTCTCACTGAAAAGACTGAAGAATAAGCCCCTGGTGCTTCTTTCAGAACTGTATGACCAGGAAACTCTGTGCTCCTTCCCCGGAGGGAAATTACTTTGCAGAAGCCTAACAGAAGAGATGGAAAGGAAGTGTTCAACTCCAAGCCCCTCTAGCATTTCTACCTCACCTAAGGGAAAAAGAACTGAGAAGTATTTTTGAAAGTCATAGCCTAGGGCACTGGCTCACTAAACAGAAGAACCCATAGCAGCAGGTTGTTCTACCTATATTTTGACACTCTACAAAGAGGGGTGCTTTATAAAATAGACTTGGAAAAGCTCCGAATTTCAGAATCTGTGACAGAGTTTCTCAAGAAATCCAAAGACAACAGCAGAGAGAGAGAGAGAGAGAGAGAGAGAGAGAGAGAGAGAGAGAGAAACCCTAAAGCAAACTGAATTCCTAGAAACTTACAGGTACAGGAAGCAGCAAAAACAAATTATTTCCTAAACACATAATCAAAAACACAAAAGCCTACACCACTGAGCTAATCTGAGAGCCCCTCAGAAATGTTATAGATTCTGAAGTTAGACAAGAAATTCAAAATAACTAAGAGTAGTTTTATTTATTTATTTATTTATTTATTTTTGTCTTTTTGAGACAGGGTCTCGCTATGCAGTTCAGGCTGGCCTTGAACTCACTTTGGTAGCCCAGGCTGGTCTCGAACTCACACCGATCCTCCCGCCTCAATAAGAGTAGTTTTAATGGTGAGAGGAGCAGAGCAAAGTAGTGGAGAATTCCAGGAGTGCTACCTGATAGAAACACCAATTTATTCTTTTCTATTATTAATACATTTATTGTACATTATATATATATATATATATATATATATATATATATATATATATATATAATGATCCTATTCATCACGGGGAAGACTGCACCCTAGCAACATCAATTTGAACTAACTTTTTGCTGCAAGCAGTACTAAGTTCTTTCTAATACTTAGATACAAATCGTGCAGTAGCAAAGGGTAGTTCTGCCGTCAGCTCTGGGCTTAGTGTCAATGGCACAGACTGGCCAGCCCTGGGGCTAGGCCCCCTGTCAGCTCCTCAGCAAAGTCGGCGAGTCCTGGGCAACACTAGGGGGCCTCAGCAGCTTTTGCTTGACTCCTCTCATTTCTGCTGTTAACCGTGGGTCAGCATCCCTTGCTGACGCTGGTCCCTCTAGCGTCCCTGCTACAGCAGATATTACGGCCAGAGGACACTGGTTTATATTGGCCGTAGCTGCTGATTTCCACCACTGCTAGACAATGCCATTGGTTGGTGCCAGTTGATGCCTGCTGTGCCAGTCGTCTCTCCTGGCTGCTGCTGGTCTCTGGTGGTGCTCTCTTTCGGCTTCTAGCTTCTGTAGCTCATCTCTGGCACTTGTCAGGACTGGTGAGCTCCAGTGCTTATAGATCTCTTCTAAAGACAACTGCCGGGCCATAGTGGCACATGCCTGTAGTCCCAGCACTGGTGAGGCTGAGGCAGGAGGATCGGTGTGAGTTTGAGACCAGCCTGCGCTACAAAAGTGAGCTCAAGGCCAGCCTGATCTGCATAGTGAGATCCCATCTGAAAAATACAAAAAATAAAAGAAAATAGAATACTCTTCAATATAAAAATATTGAGTAGATTTACAGGGCTTTCTTAGCTCATAATACTTGAGAAATTACAAAGAGATTTGCAGGCACACCAGAACATATATTTTGAGCAAGATCTGTGCTGCAGCACCAACATTAGTACACCTTAAGGGCCATCACCATCACCATGCCGACTAATTCAAGGAATGTTAAGGAGCAATATCAAGCCTGCACTTGTTTTGGAGTCAAGCTTGCAGATTTAAGCCTACTGATCAGATCAAATTCAGTTCTGTTGTGTAGTTCAAGTTTAAGATTGCTGCCATCGGGGCAGACTTCTCCCAGAGCAGCTGTGGGATGTCCTGAAGAGCTTCTCCTGCCCCAGTGATATCAAATAGAATATCCTAAGAGGCAGCTGCTTGGTTGGCACAAAAATAGTGGGACTAACATCAGGAGTTATGTCGCTTCTGGAAAATTTCTAGAAAGGCCCGATAGCCATGTTATTCGTGACTCATTGGAGGTTGAGGATTTCTGCCATGGTCCAGATGCCTCCCTGATCTGTGCCCTATGAGGGGGTAGTTCCTCAGCCACTTCCTCACAGAGGTAGCAGCTGCACCTGAAGTGATGGAAGCGGGGGAAGGACACCACTTATCATTGCAGTCTGGAGAGAGTGGCTGTGACATAATTGGAGAGGTGGTAAGAGGATCCTATGGCATTGCTCCACTCCATTCTTGGGGACTGAATGAGTAAAAAGAAAGAGGGGGAGGGATATTGGAGTTACCTCCCTTTCCTGCTGTCGCCCCAAAAAAGGAAGAGTCAGGCCATTTCTCACCTGTCTCTTTTTTACAAGAGCGGCGGAAACCAGATGAGTGACCAAAGTACCTAGAGTTAGCATAATAATAAAGGATACAGTGAAAAAGGCAAGAGCTGTATATGTCACAGCTACTCACCTGTAAGCAGCACTGTGTAGAGATGCTTGCATCAAGGGTGAGGGCAAAAACTCTGTGCAGCCCATGGACATGGGACTCAGTATTGCATCCACCATGGTGAAATTCAATACTGTGCAGAACCTTATGTCTCTGGGTCCACATCAGCTTTTGAGGACTCCTGGACTTGTCCTTGGAGTCAGGCAGAAATGCACAGTCACTTCTAGACATGCTTATATCCTGGCCTGCACCACCACTGTCCCTGAGGTAGGCATGAGTTGTGCATCTGTGACTGGGTCAGTCTCTGGACCTTGAGCATTAAGCATGACCTAGCTTCCATCAGCCTTGGTGTAAAGGGCTACCTCCACCATCCTCCACCCTACCTCAAGCAACACAAGCGAAAGAGATACTCCATAGGTGGCAGGGCGGGGATATAAGGACAGACTGTATTTAGGACCATGAGCATAAATTGGAGCCTCTAGTCCTATGTGGCACTTGACAGGAAGGCCAAGTGAGATGGATATTTGGTAACTACAGGCAGTTTGTCATAGTACAGGTCTCAGCATTGTCTGTATATTGGGCTGGTCATAGTGTAGTACTAGTCCCAAATGTATCTTGAGCTACACACGAACTACAGATTGGGAACAAATGGTGTCTTGGAATGGCCTTTAGTGCTGAAGTAATGGCAATACATAATCCACGACTTTGTGGTAAAACTGACAGAGGATACCGTCAAGTGCGGAACTAATAATGGTAACCACAGTCAGAGAGTATCACAGCTTGCTTAGAATCCTGTAAGAGTGGGCACACAGCTAGGTTGTGGAAACTGGGATAAACAGATTCCTTCAGCAGGCAGACCTCTTTGTATACTGCGGCAGTCCATTTTCTATTAAGAAAACAAAACAACCAAGGCAAACAACTTACTATGAGTAAAGATATATTTTAGATCAGCTTTGGAGGTTTTGGTCACAGACATTCAGGTGTGACCCAGAATTGACATAGTTATGAACCTGCCAACCTATTCATTCCTCACACCAGGCCAAAGCGAGTGTCCCGTTGTGGGAAGAAATGGAGATAATGAGAAGTGACCAGATCAGATCCCAGGGCTGCTTCCCCCATAGTGAGGGCCAAGTCTAGGAGAACATTTAAAGTGGCTGACCATAGGCTGCTGCCTAAGTGAGAGGTCTGGACCTAACTTAGTCCAAAGTAAAGGGTTGGAGGGATGGATGACATTTAAAACTACTTCTTTAGCTCATTCTATTAACACATTAATTGTAGATTTGGGGTGAGTCATCACCAACAGCAGGCTCATGGCAAATCAGGGCTTGAAATATTAAAATATTAAATCTGTTCATAAGTCCAGAGAAAAGAAACAGCCTGCTTGAATTTCCAGAAAGACAGGCACAGAATCAGATTACAAAGACCAGAATAAATACTTAATCCTTCAACACACAAAGTCATTGTGTGCCAACAAGTATTTAGAACTTTCATAGAGCCATGACTTTCTGTAATGCAAAAAAATAAATGCCAGGAATTTAGCATAACTAAGCCAGTATTTTCAAACTTGAAAGGAGAATTCAAAATAGTGGTTTTAGGGAAAGCAGTGAGCTTCAACAACACATGAGAGACATGATTCAATACTCCTAACCGAGAAGCATAAAAGAGATCAAAGTAATTAACAATATCAAAGGAAAATATTTCAGCAGAAAAATTCAGAAGCAAAACTAAAATATAATAGTGGCATCAATAGATGCATAACTCAGAAGAAAGGATTAGTGATCCTGAAGGCTACCTACTTAAAAATACTATCAACAGAAGAAGAGTGAAGAAGGACTATAAGAACTTTGGGATAGCATTAGAAGAACAAATATTCAACTTCCTGGGTTTCAAGAGGGCTTTGAGAATGCTAACGAGGTATAGAAATTGTCCAAAGAGATAAAACATAATATTTCCTCAATCTAAAGAAGGATCCACTTATCCAGGTAGAGGAAGATTAAAGATCATTAAAAGATTCATTATGCCAAATTTACAATAGGACATGCTAATGTTAAGTTTTCCAAAAATTGAAAGTGAGTAGAAGATTCTCAGAGATACAGTGAAAATAAACAAGTATCACATAAGTATATTGTTTGTCATGGTGGCAAAATTGCCAGTGGAAACTTAAAGGGAAGAGATGGTATATTCAAGTGCTGAGGGGAGAGAAAACCTGGCCAACCAAGAATGTCGCGGCCGAGAACATCATCATTTAGAAATGGAGATGAGATAATAACATGAGAAGACAAGCGCTAGCTGAGAGAATTTATTACTACCAGGCCTGTGTCACAACAAGTACTAAAGGTAGTTCTTCAAAGAGAAAAAAATACAAATCAAAGAAACAATCAGGGCCAAGGAGATAGCTCAGTAGAGTGTTTTCCTGGCAAGTTCAAGGTCCTGAGTTCAGTCCTCAGTGCCAAAAAAGAAAAAAAAAAAATATATATATATATATATGTATACATATATATATATATATATATATGTATATATATATATATATATATACATATATATATATCCTGCATCTAGGTGTAAAATTCATTGAAAAGAGTAACTATTTAGACACTCTAATATATAAATACTCTAATATTTAAATATAGAATACTCTAACATATATAGTATACTAACTATTCATAATTCAGGTGTGGAGACTAAAATAAAAAACATTAAAATAATAATACAACCATAATAAAGAGATAGGCTATATAGAAATATGTAAATAGAGCCGGGCGTGGTGGCGCATGCCTGTAATCCCAGCACTGGGAGGCTGAGGCAGGAGGATTGGTGAGAGTTCGAGACCAGCCTGGGTTACCAAAGTGAGCTCAAGGCCAGCCTGAACTGCACAGTGAGACCCTGTCTCAAAAAGACAAAAATAAAAATAAATAAATAAAAAATAAAATTAAATAAATAAATAAATAAATACATAAATAGAAATATGTAAATAGGATTGACTATTTGAAAACTGACAATGTGAAAAGGAAGGGACTACCAGGGTAGAATGTTTTTTTTTTGTTTTTTTTTTTTTTTTTTAACCAGGGTAGATTTTTAGTAGCATTTCTAACTTTCTTTTGGTTTTTCCTAGCCTTATGATCAATATTAGTTGCTATCATTTCAAAATATAGTATGATGTTTTTTATAAGCATCAGAGCAAAAAGGCAAAAGAATATATAATGGTCATATCAAAACAGTAAACAGGGAGTAAAACACACTACTAGAAGGATTCTTTTATTTGGCTCGGGTTGCCTTAAGGGTGGGTGTGAGGATCGAACTGCTGTCCTTTGTGCCTGACTGGAATTGCCCAAGCAAGAGCTTAAACCACTGAGCTAACTTGAAAGCCCCCCAAAACACACTACTAGAGAAACTCGCAAAAGGAGACTAATGATAAAATTAGGAAATAAATAACAAATAGCAATATTAAGAATTTACCTATCAATAATTGCTTTAGATTTAAATGGGATAAATTATTCAACTAAATGATGTCAAGTAAATTGGATTAAAAGATCGGACTGAACTGTATGTTGCTTAGCAGAAGCTCATTTCATCTCTGGGAATGCCAGCGGACAAACTGAAAAGAAATGGGGTAAGGTGTCACATGACACCTGGATCTGTAAGAAAACCAGAGTACCTATAATTAAATGGAAAAATATACTTCAAATCAAAAGCATAAAAAACAGGGGCTGGGGAGATAGCTCCGAGGCACAAGTGCCTGCTGGGCAAGTGCGAGGTCGTGAGTTCGAACCCTGGTCCCACACACAAAAAAAAACAAAAGCATAAAAAACAAAAGGAGAATTATTATATAATGATTATAAGGTAAATTTAACAAAAGACATAACAAATATCATACACATTATTTTATTATACATAATATATACATTCTAAATATTATATACCATATTAATAATTAAAATTAACAGTATCAATAGCACTAATGGATAATACATAAATATTAGTACACAATATATTAATAAAATATAAATAAATATATATTTAAATAATACATTATTAGTAGTATACATTACAATGCTATGCATAATATTTTACACCATGCAAATATATAAAGCAAATGTTAGCAGGCCTAAAAGGAGAAACAAACTCTAAGATGTGTTTTTATTTTGTCTTGTTTTGGGTTTTGCTTTTTATATTTGAGAGAATGGTGGTTGCTAGAATGTTGTGTATAAATCTGTTAGGTCAATTTGGCCTTATATATACTTCAGGTTCAAAGGTTTATTTATTGATTTTCTGTTTAGATGATCTAACCAGTTTGGAAATGGTGTATTTAAAATCTATACAATTATTATATCGCCCTTCATCTATCCTTTGAGATTTTTGCTATTTGAAATGTATATATATATATATATATATATATAGATAGATAGATAGATAGATAGATGATAGATAGATAGATGTTCTAATACTGACATGTTTAGAAGTCTCTTTTATTTTATAAAAGTTTAGCTACCCCTATTCTATTTCAGTTTCCATTATTATGAAGAATCTTCTATTTTGCTCTGCACATCTTAGGATTCTCATATAAGAGAAACCAGGTGATATTCAAGCTCACCTGTCTGATTTATTTTATTGCGCATTCTAGTCCCAAGATGTATGCATTTTCCTACAAATGGTTCAAGACTATCCACTATGCACACTGCCGTAAAGACTGCATTTTCTTTCATCTGCTTCTGAGATTTAACTATTATGAGTTGTGCTATAGAAGTTCTGCATTACTACGTTGCTCATTTTAAGATTTTGGAATCCCCATCAAGTAAGTCACATAGAGCCCTATCATTAGGGTCTGCTTTGAGACATTCATCTTGTCCTCATGCTTGGAATGCACCTGAGTTTCTTCATTTTTCTTGACTCTGTTTTGAGCTTTGTACATTAGATAGGGCAATCACCTCTCCCACATTACTAGATGTGTCTTCTGTAGGGGATTTTCTTCCTCAGTGAGCATTTTTGCATATCTTATGTCACACTGTACTCTTTGTACTTGGCCACACCCAGCTTTGTGTTTATTACCACCTGGAAGGTTGATCAGTACCAAGGGAGACTGTTCTGAGACAGTAGGATAGAATCGTCTTGGCAAGTAGCTGGAGTGCTTGAGGTATTAGACGCCTGTTACAATCTTGCCTTTCCTGGTGGCACAGTGGAGGCCCAGAGGTTATGTCCCACTCACGCTCATTCAAGCCTACAGCAAGGAGAGTCTGTGCTGGTTGCCTCTCTTGTTCAGACCGCTCACTTCGGACCTGTGGACATTGCTACAGAATATCTGAAGTTTAAAAAAAGACCATCACCTCTTTGATCTCTGTGACCCAGGACACTTAGGATTGCAGAGTTTTGTCAACTCTGAGAGGTTTTTGAGAAAAGCATTCCCTGTATGAGGGTTGGAAAATCAGTGCACATTGAAACAAATTGCAGAAAGGCTGTGATATGAATTTATTCCAGGAATAAGCCATACAATGAGGCACAAAGAGGATCTTGCTGGTGCAGTCGTTTTGTCAGAGAAAGATTTTAAGCTTGGAATTATTGTTTGAACAAAGTGATATAGAAATTACAGGGAGTTTCCACTCTTTTTAGGCAAAGAGAAGTCTCCCACAGCTCTTGGGGAGAATTCCAGTCTGGAGCTATTACTTTCTACCACTAGCATGGATAGTTTTCTCGCTCTCTTTCAAATGAGACAGTGATGTAAGTTTAAGAAGAAGTCATGTCTGATGCTATCATGTACATTCTTGCTGGCATAAGATGCCAACCTCTTCAGGGAGGGATTTCAGGATTGCATTTCTAGAATGAGCTGTGAAACAGGGTTCAGTGAGTATTGTGGGGTTGTTTTTTTTTTTTTTTTCAAGCAAGTGGAAATATCACATTCTGTTTGAGACTCTGTTCAAGAGGAAAAATTCTTAACGGGAATTATCGTTGGGCAAGGCAAAGAAGAAATGAGCCGTGCCTATTTTCCTTTTCCAGACTAAAGAAGTCTCCCAGTTCTTTCCAATAAATGATTCTAATATTTATGAGTAGATCAATCCAGGGAAGACACGATGGGAGATGTCATCTCTCATATTCAGATTGAGGCTTATTCTTCATTTGCTGTGTAGGCTCCCAGATGCTCATTTGTTAGAGGCCAGAGCCATACATAAGGAGTTGCTGGAAGGAAGGATGCAGACCTTCTCCAAGGTTGGAAGTTAGAAATTCGTTTGACCCTAGAGGCTACACAGTATCAGGTGTATTCATGTAGGTTAGAATCTTACTTTGTACTTTGTGCATAACACAAACCCTCTGCTGTATTATCATTACTTTTCCTTAAGTGAGATCATTGGAAAGGTAGGTCCTCCAGCAAGAAAGGTATTATGTGGGTGGCCATGCACGTCCCTTCCTAGGGTCAGGAAGCTGGGAGTTTTGATTCATTCCTGTTTGCAAAGTATTCTCAGGGTGCTGTTAGTAGTGTAAGAATGTGTCTCCTCTTTTCTTGTGTTTTGATGTGGATATTTTCTTAGTAATCGGTTGAGTAGCAGTTTTTCTACCAGATTCTTGCAGGTATTTGCTTAGTGTTTCTGTAGGATGGGGGAAGTCAGGAGTCTTCTAGGCTGCGATATTGTTGCCAAGACAGCTTAAAGACCCTTTATTTTATATACTGTATGTGAGAAAAAGTCAGTATGAAAATGAGAAAGGGGACGGGAAGGGGAGAGGAGGGGAAAGGAAGGGGAAAGAGGGTGGAGGGGAGGGAATGGGGAAGGAAAGATAG
>PVJA010000695.1:136408-155199 GCA_004027025.1 Myocastor coypus
GAAAGGGAGAGGGAGAGAGAGAGGGAGAGGGAGAGGGAGAGGGAGAGGGAGAGAGAGAGAGAGGCCTCTTGGTTCTTGAGATCCCTCAAAACTCCATGTGTGGAATCTTTTATGTCCCCTTGAAGGGGACTACGCTTTCTCTCTTTTGCTTCCTGGAGATGAGGCAAGCAGTTTGGTTTTACCATGCTGTCCTGCTGTGATATATTATCTCCCCACAGGCCCAGAGTTATGGAATCCGCTGGGGAAATCCAAAGCTATGAACCAAAATAAACCCTTAATAAGCTGATTAACTCAGGTATCTTGCCATAGTGATAAGATGTTAATGTTCACATATATGTTAACTATCTTTGCACATATTATTTGTGAATATCACATTTGTATTCCAGGAGCAAATATTTTGGAAAATGAACATTGACAGTATTTCTTTTTTCCCATTCACCTAGTGGGGAAGTACTTTATGTGTTGCTAATTAGGAAAGTATGCAGATTCATGAAATTAAGAAAGCCAGAACAAACATGTCAGAGCTTTAACACTGCTGATCTCTGTCTCTCTCTGTCTCTGTCTCTCTCTCTTTCTTGTGCTTTAAACAATTTACTTAGCTGAAATGGACTTACATTTGTTTCTGAAGTGACTTCCATTTATTTTGATACAGCTTTTCTCCATGATAATTTACAGGATCTTCACGCCAGCGTAAATATTTTATAAATATTTGAATATTTGTTATACATCTGCACAATACCTCAGCAATATCTTGCAGCAAGAAAAACACTGAAGAGCAAAGACCAGACACAATTACTAGCTACAGTGAAAATCTGCTGCAAATAATCTGAGGTACGAAAGCACCACGTAACTGTTCAACTAAGAAAACCATCCTTACAACACAGGACAATTTTAGTTTTATATAGGACCTAGCACACTTAAGCTGCCTATTGGGTGCTGAATGGCAGAGCAACATCCCCAGTTTACACCATGACTTCATAGGGCATAGGTTTTAACAGCTCAGGTTCCTTTCCATTTGTTCTCACAGAGTGCGCTCCTCTGGGAGGGTCAGGGTGGCGCTTCAGCTGAACCCAGGTGCTTTTCTCTTTGGCTTCCTTCTTTTTCTGATCATCTTCCTTGACACATTCAGGAAGCTATCATGACTTCTTTTCTTTCTTTCTTTCTTTTTTTTTTGAAACTGGGGTTTGAACTCAAGCCCTTGCCCTTACCAGGCAAGCACTTATTCTACTGAGCTATCTCTCCAGCCCCTGCTATCATGATTTTTTGAATGTTTAATATGCTCAATACGCACATTAATTCACTTGTCAAGTATTGGGCCCTTAACTTGCTTGTTGCCAACAGCCTGCTGGGTAACGCTGCAAACTCTTCCTGTTTTGCCATGGTAACATTTATGAGGCATTTCTTTGTGCATAGTACCCATAACCTTGATGTCTACAATAGCGTTCTTTTTGTAGATTCTCATGTATGTGGCAAAAAGAACAACCCCATGTTTTCTACCAATAATGATTTTTTTTTTTTCAGGACTGGGGTTTGAACTCATGGTCTTGCACTTGGTGGGCAGGCACTTGTGCCTTGGAACTATCTCCCTGGCCCCAACCCCATGTTTTCTAAAAGGCCTGGAGACCATATACCAGGTTCACCTCCTCTTGCCCTTTGTGTTAGTTATTTTGGCAGATTACTGGAAGATGATGGCTCTGGCCAAAAGCAAGCTGTTATTTCTTTAAATATAATTTATGAGAATTGACAGAAAATAAGCTGTTTCCAATGTTTACAGCACCCATCTTTTTGGTGTTTAATTCCTTTGCTTGTTGACTTAACTGTTTCTTCTGTGATTAAAATGTTCCTACACACTTCAGGGAGAAGCTCAGAGGTCTTATTTCCTCTCAGGAAGAAGAATACAGGGGCCTCAAAGGCTTGCAAGGCTTACTTGAAGATCTAATCATGAAGTGGATTTTAAAAATCTAGAGATTGCATTTATAAGTGCTCATTTTACTGCTTTTCTATGTATTTTTCTGCATTAATGGAAAAAATATTGGGTCAGCATTAAAGGTTTCTGAGAAAAATTTTTTAATTGAAGTTACTATTCATTCTAAATATCCTTCACTTATAGAATTAAAAACAAACATAGCATAAATTATCTAATAGATAAAAAACATAATAGCTTTTCAATATTGAGTAAGACATTTAATCTTAGTCTTGCTTTTTTTCATCCATTCAAACTGAATTGGGCTGTGTATTCATAAAAATCCAGAATAATGATCTCTTATTAACTTTATTAAGAATCTATAAAATCCATGTACCAATTTGACTGATTGAAACCCATTAATATAACTTTTCATTGGTGAGAAATCATAGAAGAAAAATCTAAAAGCTGAATATAGTGGGATGTGCTAGAAAGGACTAATAAGGAGTTCCACATTTGATGCCATTTCTAGAAATCTCTGATTCTGATGTGTAGAAAATAAACAACCTAAATCCATTCATGCTTAATATGAAGTAGCACATAGTGTTAATGACAGTTACCATTTTAAAAGCTTACTATGTGCTTGGCATTACTTATGTTAGGCTTTTACTTTCCTACAAAAATGAAATGAGAAGTGGTATTTTTCTTACTTGCATTTCAATGAGATGTCTACCAGGTCCTTGGGCAAGACATTCCCCAGGCACAAAAGTAGCAAGAGACTTTCTAGTTCCTGAAAAAGATTTGTTCGTATTGCAAAGAGACAGAAAAAGAGTTTTCTTTCTTTCTTTCTTTTTCTTTTTTTTTTTTTTTTTTTTTTTTGTGGGACTGGGGTTTGAACTCACAACCTTGCACTTGCCAGACAGGCACTTCTGTCATGGAGTTATCTCCTCAGTCCACAGAGAAAGAATTTTCAATGGAATGTTTTCTGAGTTAAATGATCTAAGAAATGGAAACAAGGCTCTTCTCTTATTTCCAGTAACAAAGGAAATTTAGCCTTTTCTTTTAAATTTTTATTTGTGCTTCCTGAACAGCTCATTGACTGAACCTGACTGGAAGCAAGAGCATAAGGAAACCTGTGAATAAGCTCCATGTAGCTCAGCCTTCAGAACAACAGCTGTTAACAGTTGTGTAGAAGGGGTGAAGGGTGGATCTTGGGCTCTAACAGGAAATGTCAGGAACCTATTAGAGCATGAAAAGCTAAGAAAAAATGTTTCAAGATGACTAAAGAGGAATGTCAAATGCTCTAGAGAAATCAAGTGAGATGTAACTCAACAAAATATGCACTGGATTTAAAGACAAAGGATTATTAATCTTTGGAATAAAGCATTTCAATGAAGTACTAGGAGTAGATACCCAAGTATAACACTGTATCAGGAAATAAGATCATTCTAAAAAATACTTGCTCATCTACTAAAAGTTCAGTGATAGCATTTACTATCAGTGAATGATGTTACTGTTGGCTCTACAGAAGGAAGAGACAAAAGTGTGAGGAGGAGCCTTTCTTGTCTTGTGTCTCAGTTACTTTTTACTAGTTGCTGGGACAAATTCCCAACACTCAAAATGAAAGAAGGAAAGGTTAATTTAGCTCACAGTTTGTGGAGCTTTCAGTCCGTAGTTGGCTGACCTAAGGCTGAATGGAACAGGGCAGAGAGCATCCAGTTCATGGCAGCAGAACAGCAACAAAATGGTGACAGAGGCAGCCAACCAATCAGAGCAGGAGAACAACAGCACAAGTCTGTCTCTGTCTCTCTTTAAATTACACCAGGGTCTCTGCTTTAGCTTATCTGCCTCAGGCCACACCTATAATTCCCAGCAGTACTGTGACCCATAATCCCATCAGTACTAAAACACATAATCCCAGTAGATCATGAGTCAAGTCTCAAACTGTAGAAGTCCCTGTCCCATAACTGCATAAGGCTTTGGGGGAACAACTAGACAAAAACCATAACATCTTGTAAAAATAGAAAAAATGGAAGGAAAATGGGTAAGTTATAAGTGGAAAGGGTATAGAATGAGTTTGAGTAAGTTGATAATATTTTCTAAGAAATAGTTTGGAGGCAGGGAGAAAATGTTGTGATAGATAG
This sequence comes from Myocastor coypus, assembly GCA_004027025.1. Classification (NCBI taxonomy): domain Eukaryota; kingdom Metazoa; phylum Chordata; class Mammalia; order Rodentia; family Myocastoridae; genus Myocastor; species Myocastor coypus. The sequence goes on from PVJA010000695.1 coordinate 140,456, forward strand.
ATTGAGGAAAGCGATTGTAGTTTTATAGAATGAAAAGAGATGATTAAAAAGAGTTGAGCTTCAAAACCATGAATTTCCCATGGCACCAATCTGTGATCTTCCCTAGTGCAGGGGATATAAATCACTTACTGAAAATGTGCACTGAGCTTAACTCTTTAAACCCTGATGGGAAGACAAAAATTAAAGCACAGTGGATTATACAGTTTTCACTTCTTCAAAGAAAGCAGTTTTATTTATAAATAACTGTCTTGAAACTGCATGTAGGGATGAATCTGGCATGAATAATATCTATAAAAGACATGAAGTGACAGATGAGGCAGGTTGTCAGCTTCAATCAGAGGACAGAGGAGCATTCACTTGGGATTAATTATCCTGAAGAAACTAAAGGCCAAAAAGCCTGAAATCGATGTAGATTCTACAGGTAATAAAAGCTCATCTTTGGCATGGAGCCATAGGCAACAGAAGGGCATAAGGAAGTTAGAGAAAAAGTTAAACTCTACTCAAAATATTTGTACAAAGAATTGGAAATTTTTGGTCAGCACATTGATTCCTGATATCTTGACAACAAAGGAAAAGGTTAGCATCTAGTGATGAGTGGATAAAATATCTATTAACTGTCTCCCTCAAATACCAGATGTTTTAGCAAAGCCTTGGGAAAGGCACTCTGAACTTCAATTCATGGTTGACTTCTCAGAAGACTGTCTACTTGAAGTGCTGACATTTTATGCTGTGTGTGTGTGTGTGTGTGTGTGTGTGTGTGTGTGTGTGTGTGTGTATAAGAACATTGTTTTGCTGTTGTCTCCCTCCTCAACTTCACTGGAGTAAAACTAACAAAGAAAAAGTGTATATATTTTGTGGTATGCAATGTGATGGACAATGATATATGTTTACATTTGAAATGATTAGACCAAGATAATCAACATGTTTATCCTCTCATCCAGTTTTTGTGTTGAGATTCTTTCTGACATATTCTTAGCAAATTTTAAGCATCCAACATATTATTATTGTTATTATTGTTTTGCAGAACTGGGGATTAAACTTAGGCCTTTGCACTTTCCAGGCAAGTGTTTACTCTGAGCTATCTCCCCAGCTCCCCAATGCATTACTATTGACTGTAGCCACTAAGATACACAGTAAATTTCCATAGAATATTTATTCTGTCACTTTGTATCCTTTGATCAAGAGCTCTACTTTTTTTTTTTTTTTATCTTTAAAACCAAGAAAACCACCACTTTATTCCGTGCTCCCAAAGCTTTGAGTTTTTAGACTTCACATGTAAGTCAGATCACAGGGAACTGTTCTGAGCTATTTTATTTGCACAGTGTCCTGCAGGTTCATCCATTTTATTGCAAATTATAAAAAGCCCATTTTCTAAAAAAGGGCTCAGTAGTGTTCCATTATGCACATGCTTGTACACACACACACACACACACACACACACACACACACACACACACACCATATATTCTTTGACCATTCATCCATTAGTTATTTGTAATTTCATAGCAGTGTGGTAGAAAATACTTGGCATAATTTCATCTTTTTAAAGCTGTTAAAACTTGTACTGTGGTTTAGGATCAATTTTATAGAATGTTCCCTATGTGCCTGGAAAGAACATGTGCTCTGCTGCTGTTGTGTAAGATGTTTGGTATATATGTATGTTACAGAAAGAGCAATTACTAAAGAGAAATATCAAATACTCTAGAGAATTGTTCAAATTAGATATTAAATTCCTTGCTATTTTCTGCTAATTTCTGCTTTCAGTTCTACTACTGTTTGTATTACATATTGGGGTGTTCTGATGTTGGATGCACATACATGTACAATCACATCTGCTTATAAGGTCACTACTTTTTGACTGAACAACGACTTTCTTTTTTATTTTCCTGTTTTTGCCTCACAATGGCTTTGTTCTGAAGAGAACAGCAAGACTCCCCTCTGCTTTAGATTCCATTTGTGTGGAATATATTTTCTCATTGCTTCAAATTTATCTTGTGTTGGGTCCTAAGGGTGAAATGAGTCTCTATATGCAGCATAGAATTAGTTCTAATTTCAAAAATCCATACAGTCACTCAAAAGATATAGATTCTGAGGATTAAAATAGTTGACATAAGACAGGTATAGACACACAGGACTACTGCCATTTTATTAATTGTCTTAGATTTCTTTTTCTGTTCTTCCTTTCACAGTCTTCATTGTGATTAAGAATTTTTTCCTAGTGATATGCTTTTCTTTGGCTTATTAGTCCTAATCTTTTATTTAATTACTACAAGTATTTTTCTGTGTATTTACTATAGGATTTGCATAAATATGTTAGAATGATAGTTTACTTAAAGCTTATAATAAAGCTTTTACCCCATATAAAACTCATCCTCACTTAACTCCTCTCACTTTTATGTCATTAATGTTTTACCTTACATGTATTTTTAATCATGTGATCATTGCCATATTACTGTAGTCCTTGGCATTATTCATATTTAAAAACATTTACTATGCTAGATAGAAGTACAGGAAGAGAGCTCAGAGCCATAAGCGCCTGCCTGGCAAGTCTGAGTTCGATCCCCAGGTACCAAAAAAAAAAAAAAAAGTAAAAATAAAAGTACTGTACTAGATTTAGAAATGCAGTGTCATAACTTTTAATGCACTAATGTGTCCAAAGTTGAATACATGTACTTTTAGCCATATAGTGTACACTACGCTCTCACCTATTTTCATGTAAGCAGCCAGCATGTTCTCATTTCCACTTGAAGAACTTCCTTGAGCATTCTTCATTAGTCAAATATACCAACAGACTCTGGCATGATTTGTTTCTCCAGGAAAGTTCTCATCTCGCTCTAATTTGTAAATGATAGCTGTGCCAGCCATATAGTTGATGGGCGATCAATTTATCCCAGTGGTTTGAATGCTTCACTTTACTCTTTTCTGGCCTGCAATTTTTCTGTACGATATCTACTGATACTCTCATGAGAGTTCTCTTACGCATAATACATTAGTTTTTCTTGTTGCTTTTGAAAGTCTTTCTTCTTTAACTTTTGTAAATTTGATGGTAATGTACACTTGTGGGTTTTTCTTTTAGTATAATCCATCTGTAGGTTTAAGGGCTTTGCATACCTGGATTTTCTGATTATTCAATATTTCAAAAATCTTCTATTATAATTTTTTAAAGGTACTTGGTACAGGGTCTCACTATGCAACTCAGGCTCATAGTGATCTGCCTGTTTTCAGCCTCCCCAAATGCTGGGATTACAGATGTGCACCACCACACCTTGGGGGAGGGCCAGCACAGCCTGTGCTACTGGGGATCAAATCTCCATCCCTGAGTTTGTCTAAGCAGGCACAAAGACTGGGTGATCTCGTTGACCCTATCATCATTACTTTGAATAAGATCTTTTCAGCTTTCTTTCTCTATAATTCTTTGGATGTCCATAATGCATGTACTAGTTCACTTGATGTTGTCCTACTGATTCCTGTTGGTCCTTTAAAATGTTTTAAAAATTATTTTGTCTTTTGTTTCTTCTGATAGGGCAATTTCAAAGACCAGTCTTCAGGGTCATGGATTCCTTCTTCTGCCTGAGGCAGATGGCCATTTGAGTTCTCTATGAAATTTTCCATGTTAGTCTTTATGTTTTCCAACTCTGGAATTTGTTTAGTTCTTTATTACAGTTCATAGGTCTTTGTTGAAATCCCATGCTTAGCTGTATTTTTTTTTTCTGATTATTGTAGTTACAACAATCTTGTTGTAGTTACAACAAAGTTTGTGTTCTCTCACGGCTCAGTTCACTTTTTAAAGACTATTACTTTGAGATCTTCACTTGTCACTATGGAGGTCTCTAATTATTCAGGGTCAACTGCTAATGTCTTATTATTTTCCTTTCAGTGCTACTATATTTCCCTGACTACTATATTTCCCTTATTCTTTTCCTTTCAGTGCTACTATATTTCATCTTTTAGCCATTTTTTTTGGCATCTGTAAATTTTAAAAATAGGCACATTTTGAAGTCATTAGATACTTTTATTTCCTATCTGCGTATCTTAATATTTCTGTAAGGTTGTACCAAAATCAACTGTAGTATATTTTCAATACCCCAAACCACTTTCTGCTTAATAACTCCTATTTATTCTTAAACTATCTCTAGCTATGTGGAATCATTAGGATTTTTCTGGGTGTATAGACTTAATTTAATATATTTGACATGAATTTAGTCAAACAATATATAGTATTTTATGACTGGTTTCTTTCACATATCATATTGTTTTCTATTCAGGATTCACCAATATTATAGTATTTATTGGTATCTTGTTCTTTGTGGATAAAAATAATCTATGTGCTAGATTAACTAATGGTCCGTTGTAACACCCAGCTGAACTGAATCAGTGCGGTGCTGGTGTGGAAGACCCTCTTGAGCACTGCTGCTAACAGCATAAAAGGAGAACAGAACAGAGAGATGGTGTGCTGCTGATTCTCATTGTTGGAGAAGCTTGGCTGTTCGCTGTCACTGGAGATGGTTGGGATCTTTTAGTGAGCTCTGATTACTTCCTGGCTTCAGTTCAGATCCCTCAGCCTGCTGCGGAGATCCTTCATCTCACTGGTGTAGACTTTATAGTTTCTACCACTGACCTTTGGTCTTTCTCAGTGCAGATCCTTGATAATGGAATTGTATGAGATATTGTCATAAGCGCTAGGCCTGATAGTGAACTTGTGGAGGACATTGCTATGGATTCTAGGTCTTCAGCTTGATTTCTGCAGAACATTTCCATGGGATATAGGCCATTAGAAGGATTCTTTGGGTCTCAATGCAGATAGATCTTCTGGAATCTTCTGCATTTGACTCTTTTGGTGACCATTATAAAATAATCCTATAAATTATGTGCCTTATTAAATCTTTTCCTTATAAACCCTGACTGCAGCAGTCATGGAGAGTGACCTAGTGTTGGGGTCAGCCTAGTACTTAAATCCACAAGGACAGTCCTGGAACCTGAGTCTGTGGGAGCTTACCTGGCTCTGAGGTAAACCTGGAGCCTCATTCTATAGTATCAAGCTTGTATCGTATCATAGGTTCAGTGAAGTCAATCCAGTGCAGAATATATAATTATGGACCTGGACCCTGGGTGAACCAGAGCCTGGGGCTAATGTGGTACTGAGGCAGGCATTCAGTCTTTGTCTACAAGAATATGGAGCCATGGAAGCCAATCTAGAGCCTGAGCCAGAAAAGGTGAAGGACTGCCATTAGGTAGTCCTAGAGTCTGTGCCTGTTGAGAGGTTGCGTTTGTGGGTGGTCCTAGTGCCTGGGATAATAAGGACTTCACTGGAATTGATGTTGATGACTGATGGCATTACTTGATGGTGGGATTCTAGGTGCTGATCTGAAGTCAGTAGATAATGGAATTAGTCTGTATCTCGAGCCAATTTGGAGCCTGAAATGGACTCAAAGCCTGAGGTCATGTGGCCAGTACCAGACCAGTGTGATGGGTGGACCTGCATTCTGTGGCCACTGGGGTTTTCTTAGGGTCTGGGATTGTGGAAGCTGCCATGAAGCCTGAGCCTCTGAAGACTGGCCTGACACTGGTGCTAGTCTGGAGCTTGAAGAAGGCCTGGAGCACAGAGCAATAGGTGCTCATTCCCTGAGGCTAGGGAAATCCACTGATACCAGATTTCCCTGAGGTGAGCCCATGTCTTAGTTCCTCTTCTCTCGATGCTGGGACAAACACCCAACACTCAAAATGAAGGAAAGAAAGGTTTATTTAGCTCACAGTTCCTGGAGGTTTCAGTCCATACTTAGCTGGCTCCAAGGCAGAGTGGCACAGGGCAGAGAGCAACCTTTCATGGTGGCAGGCAAGAGCAAGAGAGAAGGGAGAGAGGTAGCAGCAGCTCAAGTAGCTAACTTCCCCCCCCCCACCCCCTTACACTGAAATACAAATCACTTGCCCTAGGGCAGATGCAGCACCCATTTCCACAATAATCAATTACGAATTCCAGAAGCTTCCCCATGATTGCATGAGGCTTTGTGGGGGGGGGGGGTGGACACCTATACACAAACCATAACAACCCAGGATAAGAATTCATGGCGCAATCAGATGCTCACTTCATTTTTCTTCCCATGGAGAGGTTCTCGGTATTCATACACAATGCTCTCAAGCTTGAAGGAGAAGTGACCTCAACAGAGCTAAAGTGTCCTTTCTACTCTGTTCAATGTGCGTTTCTGTTCTGTATCTCTTGGCTGGATTTCTTCGTGTGTGAGGAAGCTGTTCAAATGGATGTTTCCTTGAAATGATGTGGGCTAAGTTGTTTTATTTCAGCATTTTTCTAATACCATCCTGTCACTGTGATTGAAAAGAGATCTAAATGCTTTATAAAACAGAATATTAGAGACAAAGGCTTATTTACATGGTTAAAATTTAAAAGGAGGACTCCCATGCTCACCCAGCCTTTTGCCTCAGGTACTGATATTATTCGTTAAATACTATGAATGTCTTGATTTTCCCCAAACTGCTATGAAAAAAGAACACAGACTGATGTTTTTAATTAGTAAATTTAAGGAGAGTTTTGGGAGCATTTTGGGCTTTTACTACCACATTTGAAATCAATGGAGATGTTTCATTAGAAATGTTAGCATAGGTACATGAGCAGGTTAGTGATTTACAACTTCTGCAAATATTTAATACTTTTGTGGCATTGGTGATTGAATCCAGGCCTTTGCACTGAGTTATATCCTCATCCTTTTTTTATTATCTTATTTTGAAACAGAGTCTAATCAAGTTGTCTGTGTTGGGCTTGATCTTATGATACATGTTCTTTGTTAATCAATATTTATTAGAAGATAAAACTTGAGGAATAGTGGAAAGAATGAAAATAGAGATTCTCAGTTTCTGTCATAAGCAGCCACTGTACACAGCAATAGTGTATATCTGGCCCCCAGTTCACTTTCTGTCGACTGCAACAAAAAGCCCTTGACTTGTCCACACGACTCCTTTGGAGTGGTGTTCCCTTTTGGCCTTTCATCGTTTATCCACTGGGTTGTCCTAGGTTATCAAGATATCCTGAATTCCTCTCCATGACAAGAGTTTGGGTAAAATTATTAATACACACAAAATATTTCTCGTGACTTGAAAAAGCATACCTTACACATTTCATCAGAACTTAGAGAAGTTTCACTGCCTGATCTTGCTAAGTCTAACTCAGGAACCAGTGGCCAACAGTCAATGTCAAAACACTTCACAGTGTCATCTCTTAGAAAATATTGATCCAAACCCCACCTTATTCCTGTGTTCTTATAAAATTTTAGTAGCAGCACGATCTTCTGACATTCCAGACTGGAATTCCTTAAGGAAAAACTAGATCCAGCTGACAAAAGGAGATACACATACACCCCTTCACAAGCATACACAAACCTACCTCAAGGTTGGAACTGTATTCAGTGAAACACATACATAAGAAACATGACAATTTAAAAAGTGAATGTCAAAATAGGCTCTTATTGCTTGACTCAGAAGTTTCATCATAGCTGATGCCACTATAGTATATTGATGTGTAGTGGAATATGAGATTATAAATGTTCTTTCACCTAATTCTTGATTAACACTTGTAACAATGGTAAGAAATTATTTGATAAAGAAAGTGGATGTGTCTTTTTCTTTCTTTCTTTCTTTCTTTATTTCTTTCAACAATTGTTATTTGTAGAGAAGGTTCTGTTTAGAGGGAAGATATGTCTAAAATTTTACTTGTGCTTTAGAGCATTTCCTTGAGTTTCCTATAGTGCCATTTTCTTTTCATCAACAAGTAAAGGGATCACAGTCTATTGAGACTTGCTCAATACAGTCAACAAGTGCTTTGGACAAAGCTGTATTGCATTTTAAACTCCCTTTGAGGGTTGGGAACATAGATCAGTGGTAGTGTTCACTTGGCGTGTGTCAGACAATGCTGGGTAACTCTGGGTTTGAAGATTGCACTGTAAAAACAAGGAAGTTAAGAAGTCATCCTGGGAGTATAGTAGTATCTTTTGCCTTCCCTCCACCTGCCACTTAGTGCCTTCAGCACCCAGAGCACTACACTGTAGCTTTCTAAGCCTTCCAGTCATAGCATTTCCACCTTTCAGATTCACATCTTACCACATTTTTCCTAACTTCTTCCTTGAAAAAAATTTTTTTGATGTTTTGTAAAATCAACAAAATTTTGCTAGTGAATGGACTCACTTTGTTATTAAAAGGAACAAGCTGTGTCTCAGGTGATCTGTTATAATTTACCCAGGACTTGCTATGTGCTCACTTAAGAATATCACATTTTTAGTTCATCCAGACTTCTTAGCATCCATAATGATATGCTATTGTTTGCTTATGCTTTCAGGTCAGGTGGCGGCAACTCAGATTGTTGGTGTAACTTTCCTGAAACCTACTAAGTGGAAGAGCTGAGATTTGAAGTAAAGTGGTCAGTTTGAGAGCTTTTTAGATTAGCATTGTGTGCTATACAATTCTACTCAAACCACCTGTCCATTCCTTTATTCTGACAAAGTTTTACCTTTCTGATACTGTGATAAACATCTGAAATAGTTTATATAGAAATGTAGAATGTTCTGGAAGATTCAGCCCATGGCTGCCTGCCCACTTTGTTTTTTGGCTTGTAGCAAGGTAGAATTTCATTACATGGAACATGTGGCAAAATTCTTCACTCCTGGATTAGAAAATGAAGAGAGAGAAAAGACATAGACTTCCACAATCTATTTTGAGCAAATGGCCCTAGAGCTTTAACCCCTTCTATTTAACTCCACCTCTTAAAATTTCCATCACTTTTCAGGAGCACCAAAAGGGAACAAAACTTTTAATGTATAGGGCTTTGGTTGACCTTCTAGATCCCTACTATTACATTCTCTTATCCTCAAAGGCTCAAATCTCTTCTACAACTCAAAATCTATTCAGTCTGTCTCTAAAAATCTCCACAGGCTTAGCTCTTCTAGAAGTACTCAAAAGTTCAAGTCAGGTCTCATTGCAGACATCCGTGGCAAATGTGTCTGCAAGTCCCTGTAAAAGTCAAATCGAGAGTACATGATCCCAAGATAAAGTGGCAGAGAGTAAACATTACTACTTTTAAAAGGCAGAACAAGAAATTAGCAAGGAGAGATTAGATTAAAACAAGACCAAAACCTAGTGGAAAAATATGGAATCACATAGTTTCCTGTCTGGGATTTGGATGCTTTGGTGGAAAGTGGACTACTAAGCGTTTAGGAGGCTTCCTCCTTTATCACTTCTGGATGCAGTCCACATGACCTGTAAGGTTTTGCATGAGACCTACAGGACTCCATGTTTTGAAAGCATTCCATGGTTCTGGCATTTCTAACTTTGCAGGGTCTATTTTGCAACCTTGCCTTCATTCTCAAAGTTCTACACATTGTCTTATCAGTAGCTGCTTTCAGGATCTACCTTTGCATGCACCATCTAGCCTTTTGGGTTTTGCTTTGAACTTTGAGTGATGCTTATATCCTTATAACTCTTGCATTTTCCATAACTGCAACATAGAATATCTTGGTCATCTTTCTGTGGTTGTGACACATGATTTGAGAAAATGAGTTTGAAGGAGGAAGTATTTATTTGGTTCATGGTATCCCAGGTTTCATTCTACTAGTATGTTCTCTTAGTCCCAAAGGTTCATGTCCCTCCCACAATTCAAAGTTCATTCACTCTGTCTCCAAGAATCTCCATAGTCTTGGCTTCAATCATTACTCAAAAGTCCTTGAGTGGGCCCATGTCAGCTGGGTACTTGTGGTCACTTGGTGAGGCAGAGTACAATGGTGCAGGGTATGTGGCAGAGCAAGAGCTGCTCACTTTAAGGTAGCCAGGGAGCAGAAAGAGACTTGAAAGGGTCCTGGGATAAGATATACCTCCTTCCAGGGCTTGCTACAGGGGCCTACTTTGTACAAGAAGGCCCTATCTCCTAAAGTTTCCGACATTCCCTGATATGTCACCAAATGATGAAATGATCAAATGGGTTCATCTACTGATAAGATTAGAGTTCCATGATCCAATTCTTCTTCTGAAGGATTATTTTTAACACTGTTGTATTGAGCATCACATGTGCAATAGACACCTTTCAAGGACATTTCAGACCAAACGACAATAGTTTCACATAGATAAGACCAAAGTTTGCCCCTAGCAGAAGGTATACATGGGCCCATTTGAATCATAGATACAGTGGCCTTAGATTGTCATGCTATCTTATGAGGTCCCAGGTGAGTCAGTTGGTGTAGTATCCTGTTCACAAAAGGGAAAAAGGAAAGGGAAAAGTCTCTGAAACATTTGTACCCCTTTGGGTCTGTGACAAATGCAATCTGTTAGCTTCTCACATTATGTTTAGACATCTTTCTATTGTCCTATAAACAAAATGTTGGCGGCTTTTTCATGATTTCTAATGTTATCAGCCACAGCAGCCTCCTTGTCTATACCTTTATTGACCTTATTTTCTCACCAAAATGAATTTTTAAAATGCCTTTACTCCCTTTTACTGCTAATTTGTACTAAAAATTGGGCTCAAAGCACCGGTAATACCCATGCTATAGCCTGAGTCTGTTGACCTGACATTTTCTTTATAAAAGAAAAAAGTCCTGAACTATCAGACTCAGTGTCCATGCTCTTGGGCATGAACATAACACTTCTAAATCCTTTACCCAGTGCAAGAACAGTAGCCTTGAGGCACAGTGGCAATAGAATCTTCACATCCACATGAAATCTCATCAGAACAATCTTTATTGTCTACATTTCTATAAGCATTGTGAAACTCTGAGCCTCCTCAAAGTCACCTACTAAGTTCCATTTATATATTTTAGGTTTCTTTCCTAGGCCGTTTCTCTAAAATTTTCCTGACTCACCCTGCAGACCAATTTCAAAGGCTTCCAAATCACATTGTTAAATAGAGTCACAACCATGACCCAGCTTCTTGGGACCGATTTTTCTATTACTCAGTTTTGTGTTGTAACAAAATACTTGAGCTTACTCAACTTGCCAAGAGGGAAGTCTTATTTTGGTTCACTGTTTCAGGAGTTTTAACATTGGTGAGTTGGCTCATGGCTTCTGGGTCTTTGGTGAGGCATACAGCATGGCCAGCAGAGTATGGAAATTTGCCACCTCATGGCCGGAACATGACAAGGACCAAGAGAAAGATAAGAGGGAACTACAGTTCCCCTTGATGTCACTTCCCCAGTTCTTTAAACCCTCATGAAGCTTTATCTCTTAAAATTTCCATGATGTCCCAACCATGCCAGTCTGAAACCAAGCCTTTTGTACATGTTCCTGTCGGGGAATGTGGTGGTTGACACATTGTGTCAACTTGAGGGGTCAAAAGCTTAGCTGGATGGGCTCAAGGACTCCATGCCCTAGTGTGTGGAGGTCCCACTCCTTGGGACGGCCTGCCCTGGAGTGGATCAACACATAAAGGGCATATAAAAGGGTTAAGGAAGCCTTCTGCTTCCCCACTTCCTTGGAGAAACTTGACTGTTGCGGAGGCGCCACTCCCTAGGAGGAGCTCTATTCAACAGTGAGTGAGGAAGAGCCCTGATCTTCTTTGCAGCCCTGTGAAGCTCCTTGGTGGGGCTCCATTCTGCACAGTTGGTGTGGAAGGAAGGGAGAGAGGCTTGATAGATATCTCAGCTGCTGCTCCTTCCTCTGATCTTTGATGTTTTCCATCGCCATGAACAGCTAGCTGTCCTCTGTCCTATGCCACTCTGACCTGGAGCCAGCAGAGTATAGACTGAAACTCCACGAACTGTGAGCTAAATAAATCTTTCCTTCCTTAATTTTGGATGTTGAGTATTTTGTTCCAGCAATGGTAGAAAGTAACCAAGACAGGGAACATTGTAGATCCCAATAGTAGTGCATAGTATGGACAATGCTGTACCAGACTTGCTCCATGGACATGTGTAAAATTTTTCCCTCTTCTGTGAGCAGTTTGGTGCATGTTAATTCACTAGAGTTCTCAGTATTCATTTCTTTCTCTTTCTTTTCTCAAGAGTCTTAAGTTGGTTTTTGTTTGTTTTGTTTTGTTTGTTTTTATTATGGCCAGTTCAGCCTGCCCTGGGGGTGAGGCTGGCACAGCATTTGGGGTCTGGGATTGAACCTTGGCCCCTGCAGTTGCTTAAACTTTCCTGAGAAGTTGCTTTAGACCACTCAGCCATCTTGCTGGCCCAAGAGTCTTAGGTTAACTCTATAACTTACAATCTTTGAAAGAACAGTATCTTTATAGCCACTAGGTCTTCAAGCTGGCCTTGAATTAAGTCTATATCCAGGCTGACCTTGAACTCTCAGTGATCTTCCTCTTTCTTTCAGCCTCAAGATTTCTAGGATTATAGGCATGTGCCCCCCAGACTCAACTATTGTACTCTGTCTGTGTGTGTGTCTATGTATGTATGTATGTATGTATGTATGTATGTATGTATGTATCTATCTATCTATCTATCTATCTATCTATTTTGTTTTCTTTTGATTACATTTAGGTTTCACTTCCCCCAATGGAATTCACATGGTTATATATTGCTAGTGTGTCTTCTGTATCTCCCTTACACACACACACACACACACACACACACACACACACACACAAACACACAAATACATATGCAGGAACACACACTCACACAATGAAATGGTCATTTGAGGCTTCCTTAAGACAACTGATCTTTTCCCTATTTACCAATTCCATGTTTCCATGATGAAAATACAATAAATCAAGATTAGCTTTTCACAGTGTGGTGTAGATGCCACTGGTCTTTTTTTTTTTTTTTTTTTTTTTTGTCTTTTTGAGACAAGCTCTTGCTATGCAGTTTAGGCTGACCTTGAGCTCACTTTTGTAGCCTAGGCTGGCCTCAAACTTGCAGCTATCCTCCTGCCTCAGCCTCTTAAGTGATGGGATTACAGGCATGCACCACCATGCCCAGCTTGCCGCTGTTCTTTTTATGTATAAATTTTCTTTGAAGGATTTAATTGGGAGATTCAGGTAGAGGTGTTGTGATCCTGAACTGCAGCTCAAGGCTGCTTACGAGTTACTTACTTAAACATCTTTTTTTTTTTTTTTTTTTTTTGTCTTTTTGAGACAGGGTCTTGCTATGCACTTCAGGCTGGCTTTGAGCTCACTGTTGAAGACCAGGCTGGTCTTGAACTCACACCGATCTTCCTGCCTCAGCCTCCCAAGTGCTGGGATTATAGACATGTGCCACCACACCCGGCATGAGTTATTTAAACATCTTACCAATACACTTAAATGATTGTTTCTACTTATTATGGTTTGTGTCTAGTCGTCCTCCCAAAGTCTCATGCAGTCATGGGGTGGAGACTCCTGGAGTTTGAGTCAAACTCATGATCCACTGGGATTATGTGTTTTAGTACTACTGGGATTATGGGTGTTTGTACCTTCCCCAGCCTGAGGTCATAGCCTGAATGTATTGTGAGACAGACAGAGAAACAGAGTCTCTGTTGCCCTGGTTGTTTCATTGCTTCTGTTGCAACTGTTGTTGTTCTGCTCTCATGAACTGCTGCTCTCTGCCATGTGTCAGTCTGCCTTGGAGCCAGTTGAGTATGGATTGAAACCACCAGTAACTGTGAGCTAAATAAACCTTTCCTTCCTTCATTATGGGTGTTGGATATTTGTCCCAGCAAGGACAGAAGAGTAATTGAGACACTTCTTATAAAATTACTTAAAATTAGGTGAAAATTTTAGTTTGTAGCCAAATGGAGGCATCCTATGGGAATTCTGTGCTTCAGGAGAAAGATGTTCTTCATTGGTTTACTAGATATTTTTTGCTATGTAGTAAAGTACTCCAAAACTTAGTGGCTTAAAATGATAGCATTAATTATCTTGAAACTTCTGTAAGTAAAAAGTTTAAGGTGCATCTTAAGGTGTTCTGTTCCATGGCCTGGAAGCGTGTAACCAGTGGGCTGCTGAGTCTGGGGTTATCTGGTCACTCAAGTGGGGAAGTTCTGCTCCCTGCCTTATGTATGTGGCTGTGTACAGTACTGGGCTTCATGGGATGTCAGGATGAGGGTCTCAGTTCTCCTTTCCTTTGACTGCTAGCTTCTTTCTTTTCAGGTGGGTCTCTGTATAGGAAACCTCAAAACGGGACAACTGGGTTCATCAAGATAAACAAGCTGAAGAAGAAAAGCGGGAGACGGTAAAAAACTAACAAGTCTCATGATCTCATGGTGGAAGCCACTATTGTTCTGGTATTGTATTTATTAAAATAAGTAAACGAGATACATCTTAAATTCAAAAAGAGAACATTATACAAGACAACCAATATCAGAAGATGTATGCAAACACTGACACTTGAAAGAAGGGATTGGAAGACATTTTAGAGGACTGTCTTTGTCCTTGTCCCTCTCTGGTCATTAATGTTTTATATCCTTCCCATAGACAGAACATAGTCACATATTTCCCAAGCGTTTAATCTCTTTATAAGGAGAGTAAGACACACAGGTCTAAAAATGGGACAATTTGCCTTAAGAAGAGGAATTATTCTTCTTCCTGGAATGAATTGGGAATGTAGTGTTACCCAGAAGAGAACTAAGAATCCTGACCAAATAACACTAACACCACACTAATATTGCTAGAATCACTCTACACTTTTCCTTCATTTACTGATTGAAGTAAACACAACTTTTATATCTTTATTCCTAACTTTTAGGAACTAAGTTTCTCATTGATAGATTAACGAAGTCCAACTTTCTTTTTTTTTTTTTTTTTTTTTTTTTTTTTTTTTTTTTTTTTTTTT
>PVJA010000696.1:0-12500 GCA_004027025.1 Myocastor coypus
GGAATTCACAAGGTGGGCATGAGGAGGGACAAAACTTGGACACAAGTAAATGTTGACGAAATAGTTTCTACTAAATCTTTCCTCCTTGTCTTTTCTCTATATGATAAACAACAAAACTCCCTCCCATCAAGAAACATTGGGCCAGAGTATATTTTTTAAATAAACACTGCTCCAAAGCTCAGCATGAGGTTTCCATAAAATCATGATAACTTAGACATCACCAAATTTTATTTTTAGTGATGTATGAAAGAGTATTTATGACACATGTTTATCTCAGATTTCTAATTGTGAAGGTGTTGTTACATTAATTGCATCTCACATATATTCTGTCTGACTAAATAGCTAAACAACCATCCAAAGCGATGTGTGAGAACATTTGTTTTACATCTGGAAGAAGTGCTGATGATGCTGGCTTTCCAGCGTCTTCCAGGCCACTGAAATATGTTGCACACCAGAGGAATGCCAAGGAACACTGTATTTATTTTATTCACTTGAATTCAATAAAATACACTACTTAAAATTATAGATTACATGGATCCCTATTAGTTTCACAGCTTGCAAGATGTTTTAGCTGCAAAGTTCTTTATTTCAAATGCCAGCTAATGGGAACCTTCGCTAGTTGAAATGGAGAACAGATAGATGAATTTTACAAGCTCCAAGTAAAATATTTAGTTATTATTAGATTCTATCGGCTTGGCAGAAATGGGTGTATGCATATCAATCTATTAGTGTGTTTTGTAAAGAAACCATATTGTAAAACACAAACTGAGGTCATGCCTTTATTTTTGCAGAATATGAAGATTCCTTAATATAAAGTTTGAGAGCAACTAATCTAGTATCAATCTTATTTTACAGATAAGGAAAATGCCTAAAGTTTAAAACAGTACTGCTTTAAGAGCAAAACCAAAGTTCAAGCCTAAGTTAGTCCCTAAAGCAGAGTAAAGTAAACTTGAAATATACATTGAGCTCTTATCCTGGGGCTAGATCCTGAAATAATTTGAAGCTTATAACTCTTAAATGAAAGATTAGCGGCATAATCCCCATTTTTAGTTATCATCCGCACATATATATAGTACAAATAAGGATTAGAGATTTTTGTTGAGCCCTGTATAACAAGCTATACCTCAGTGCAGAGCATAAAACTGTGCCTTATTTTTCTAATATTTGAACATAGGATCAAAAAGGGTGTGAATCTGAGTAGTGTGAAACCTCCCAGTTCCTTGTCCCCATCCCAGCATCCTTTTCAGTGTGCTTTTGGCCAAATCGATCTCGGAAGCGCCATGCGCAGACTGCTGCCACTGCACTTTAAATGCTATGCACCTCAGCATGGAAGCTCCTTAAGCATGCAAAGATCTTGCGCACAGGGAGCCAGCCCCGCCTCTGCTTTGCCTAGAATTGCTGCCAAGTTAGAGAAGACACTATGTTTTGTAAGACTGCCAATTTGGACAGAATTAAGTTTCTATAGTACTAGATAGGCAATAACAAGAAGAAAATGTTTTTGACTGCTGCAAAGGAAAGGCTTTGTGCTGTTCTTTTGTGCCCAGACCTTTTGAATATGCTTAAATCCTTTAAGTCTAGTGGGCTTCAGTCTTGCTCTTACTTAATATCCATCATAAATCAAAACACTCCCAATTTTATCAGCGCATTGACTATATGTAGTAATTAGCATTTAAAATCATTATCTGGAAGCCCTCAGGGAAATTTCATAGGTGAGATGAGCCAACTTAGTCTACAGCTGACCGTAGGTCAGAAGCACCGAATCACCCTCTATAATTGTACTCAATTGGTAATCTCATCTCAGCTCATGAGAAGCTCAAGCCAAATGAGGTCGAATTACCTATTACTCCTCAGGAATACATTGCAGTCTGGCACAGGTCAAATTGCAAAGCCTGACCCTGTGACTACCCAAACGCTGGCTTTGCTAGAAATGCAGCAGAGAACAGAGGTGTAGCAGAGAGAAGGGCTGTTAGTCCTGAGAGAGCTACAACTGGACTGTCAGTTATCTTGAAACAGCTTTTTAAAATGACCTGAGCTTTGTATTTCAGGTTTAGAATCCTACACAGAGCAAGAAAACCAATAGTCTTAAAGTCCTATGTAAGCAAATGATGAAATAGGAAAGCCCCATTTCACAAAGTTTCAATGAAGTAAACGATGCTGACATTTTTGAAGTCCATTTTAAAAAATTACCAGTTCATAAAGAACCTTGTATAAATAATAATGATTTGAAGAAGACAAATGGAAAATATTTATACTCCTTAAACATAGAGATATTCAGTAACGGCTCAAGGCCATGGAGCTGTTTTTAGTACTTAAAAGTTGAGCCTTGAACTCTGCTTGTTTAATAGTCACATTTCATTGACTATGATCCCTGCACTTAGAAAAAAATTGCCCTGCCCCTTTCTTATAATTTAGAGCAGACACCAGTAGGAAGGTTGATGATCCTCCCCTCAATCTCCTGATGTCTGGAGTTCCAATGTCCTTTCTGTCTCTTAATGCTATAGAAGACAAAGGCAATATGGTGGTTAATTAATGGTCAACTTGAGTTGGAACTGAGCATATTTCTGGATATGGAAAACCCACATGAGGGTTGTCACCTACACCATATAAGCAGAACGGGAGGGGAAGATAGCATGCTGCTAATTTTCCCAAAAAAGTTGCTTTGCAACATTTTTCCTTCCAAGGAGCTTTGGCCACTGTCTTCTCGCAGGAGAACTGCAGTCCTTGTCTTCATTCTGGATGTTGTCTCTTGGCTCTGACAGTAGATCTGTCAGGCTTTGGGCACACTTTCTTCACCTGCAGGCAGACCTTCTGGCTTCCACCTTTGGCCCCGGGGCCTTGCTGTGCCCATCCTTGATATGGACTTGTGCACGACATTACTCTGGTCTCCAAGATCTCACCTGGATCCTTCAGGTCCCCTGTATGTAGACAGATGTTTATACTCACCCACGTCTGTCTCTAGTACACAGAGACTGCAAATAGGCAACATGTGCTCCTTCTGCACCATGGTATATTCTCCAGGAGAAAGGATGGTTGTGGGGTTCTCAATTTTAATTATTCTCAGCCATGAGGAAAAATTCTTTAGTGATGCAGTTGGAAATCCTCTGTTGTACATAATTTAACATATCTTATCTAGCGATCTCAAATGCATGTAACCTATTGTCTTAGTTACTTTTTACTCGTTGCTGGGACAGATACCCTACACTCAAAATGAAGGAAGGAAAGGTTTACTTAGCTCACAGTTTGTGGAGGTTTCAGTCCATACTCAGCTGGCCCAAGGCTGAGTGGAACAGGGCAGGGAGTACCCAGTTCATGGCAGCAGAACAGCAACAATATGGCGACAGATGCAACTGACCAAACAGGGGAGCAGAAAGCAACAGCGCTAGTCTGTCTCTCTGTCTCTATGTTACATTCAGGCTCTCTGCCTCAGCCTATCCACCTTAGCCTACACCCATAATCCCAGAAGTACTTTGACCCATAATCCCATCAGTACTAAAGCACATAAACCCAGTGACTCATGACTTGATGCCCGCCCATGACTACATGAGGCTTTGGGGGGACAACTAGACATAAACCATAGCATTCCACCCCTGAACCCCCAAAGTCTCATACATATCCCTTTCTACAAAAGACATTTTAGTCCATCTGGAAGAGTTGCCAAAGTCCCAATAGTTTTAGCATTGCTGAAAAGTCCAAATCCCAAGTCTCCTCCAAGATCCAAGGCAAACGCTCAGCTGTGAGCCCCTGTACACTAGAAGAGTTAAACATATCCAACATGCAAAGGCATAAAATAAACATTACAATTCCAAAAGTTGCAAACAACAGGATAATACAAAACATTGGTAGCAACACATGTCCAGAATCCGGCAGGGTAAACATTAAATCCCATAGTTCCAACTGGACCATCCAAAGCAGTCTGCACTGAGTTGTGAGCTCCATGAAACTCCACTCCTACAGCACTCTTGGTGGTAATTCCCATGGCTTCTCTCTTAGGCCGGCTTTGCTCCCTCTTAGCATGATCCACGTTCCTGGATTTTCCAAACTTCTGGGGTTTCCACTGAACAGGCTTCTCACACCCAGATTTATACACTTCCCTCTCAGGGGCACACTGCCTGGCCTCCCAGGCCTTCTTCTGAAATTGGGGTGGAAGCCTTCTTTATCTCAGAATTCCCACATTCTGCATATGCCTATGTGGATAATGCCAAGGGTTGCTACCAGCTGGAGTAGTAGCCAGGCTTCCTTCTCTCTTGGCTGAAGAGGTCAAGGGCCTAGATCGCTGAGCACTTTGACCCTGATTCCAAAAAACATATTCTCCATGCCGGCGCCATTTTGGAACCTGGCTTGGCCGCTGCCACCATTCTGGTACTTGGGTCTCTGAGGCTTCTTCTCAAGGAAAAACCTCTCTCCCTTGCAATTCTGAGACTGCAAAGGGTGGAGAGCTGTTGCCTCATGTGATGCCCTCAGGCCATCCTTTTGATTCTTTGGTTCCTTCCCAGCAATGTAGATCCTTTTAGCTCCATCTTTGAAGTCCTAGTGCTTCCTTTCTGGCCAAACACATTTTAAATCATCCTGCTTGGCTCTTTGCTCTTGATTTTCAACATAAATCTGGTTAAAAGCAACCAATAACAACTACGCCACTGCCCCAATAGTTTGCTTCTTTGAAATGTCTCTTAAAAGATTAATCAGTCCGCCATGTTTAAGCTCAGTCTTAGGCAAAGTCTCTGGGCATGAACAAAATTCTGAAAGACTTTCAACTAATCCATAGCACAATCACCTGGAGTCCAATGAGCAATGCTGTCCTTTTTTCCAGCAGAAACCTCCTCAGCCTGGTCTTTACAGGCAGGCCTTCTGTCAGTCTTCTGGTCTAAGCTCTGATAGGAATCATCCAAAGAGAACAGCAGAAGCCGTTCCAGTGCTTTGC
The DNA here is from genome assembly GCA_004027025.1 of Myocastor coypus. Classification (NCBI taxonomy): domain Eukaryota; kingdom Metazoa; phylum Chordata; class Mammalia; order Rodentia; family Myocastoridae; genus Myocastor; species Myocastor coypus. The sequence goes on from PVJA010000696.1 coordinate 4,919, forward strand.
TTGTAGCCGACATCTCTGAGCCTTTCCTATCTCTTCCTGTGAGCCATTCCCAAAAGCTTATAATCTACATGGTCAGGTTAGTCACAGCAACGACCCCACTTCTCTGGTACCAAATTCTGTCTTAGTTACTTTTCTCTAGTTGCTGGGACAAATACCCATTACTCAAAATGAAGGAAGGAAAGGTTTATTAGCTCACAGTTACTGGAGATTTCAGTCCATATTCGACTGGCCCAAGGCTGAGTGGAACAGCAGAGAGCATCCAGTTCATGGCAGTGGAACAGCAACAATCACGACAGAGGCAACCAACCAAACAGGGGAGCAGAGAGCAGAAGCTCTAGTCTGTCTCTCTGTCTCTTTTTATATTCCTATCAGGTTCTCTGCCTTAGGATATCTGCCCTAGACCACACCCATAGTCCCAGCCCTACTCACTGATAATCTCATCAGTACTAATACACATAATCCCAGTGACTCATGAGTTAAGTCTCAATCTATATAAGCCCCCACCTAATGACTACATGAGGCTTTTGGGGGACAACTAGATGTAAACCATAACACCTGTCTTGGTCATTTTCAGTCCTTTTACCCATCCATCCTCAAATCCTGTATGAGCAATTTTTCAATTCAGAAAAGTAAAAATCCAGCTTGTGCTGGGACCTCTTCTTGCACTGTAACACAATTAGCTTGATTAGGTAGAACCCTTTATACTAGTAAATGGTTTTTATGAATGTTACTATATTTGATGCATTCCCATAAGATATGCACAGAAGGATATATATATATATATATATATATATATATATATATATATGAAAGTTGATGATATTGAGATATGACATTTAAATACCACATCTTGGAATACGGTGATATAGATTTACATTTGTTCTATTATATTTCTACCGGCAAATGCATATAACCACATGTAAAGGCTCTACGGTAGTTGTAAATGCTCACAAAGGATAATATGCCCTTGCCATATGGGGTTGTGTTAAAGCATTTCTGCCCAATGCTCTGACCTTATTGTACTGCTCATAAAAACATTATTGGTACAGCATATTTGTAAAACCATTTATAGAAAAAGGATGCAATTATTCTGACTTAGGACATCTTCAGAGAATTAAGCAGACAATATGAGTTTTTTGAGGTGGGATTTAGACCAGTCTATTCAGTGGATTCAAGTATAGGGTTGTTGGATCTGCAGTTTTGACTTCTGTGAGCCTGCATACTTCATACAGAAGTGTTCAGTTTTATTGTCATCTGAAACAAATCGAGTGATAATTAGCTGCCGCTGGACACAGGAGAAATGAGTAAGTGTAGCTAGACACCAGTTCCGGAAGTAAAGTTATGCTCAGAGAAACAGTTCTTAGACAGTAATTCAAAGCATCATCTTCAAAGATAACACATTGAATACCAGGATAGTCACTTTATCTGATAAGACTCCAAAAGAATGTTAGCCAAAGCCAAACTTGAGACCCCTTGATTACAAGACCAAGAAGAGAATTTATTATTATAGATCCAGGCTTTTTAATGCTACTCCAAGCAATGACAAAGAAAAAAAAATCTTCACATATATCTCTCTTCAAAAGAACTTACTATGAAAAGTATTGCCCCAACATACACACACACACATACACACACATGCACACACACACACACACACACACACATGTGCACACACAGAGCACAGTTAAGATCTCGACGTAGACTAAGTAAAAGATGCCTCATGGTACGCTTCATTTATAGCAGTGTTGCGAACTTTTCTTTCACTAGATAGCCAGACTCCCGTAAGCTGAATAACACTGATCAGGCACCTTGCCCATGTCCTTGGGAAGTTAGATATTTGCATTTTTATCAGAATTTATCTTCTCCAGGTGTTAAGTTGCTTTACAGTTTTACTCCACATGGTTTCTCATTAACTCCTAATTTCCTACAAGTAACACAAAAATCTCAGCCCTTGACATGCATACAAATCACTGTTTTTTATGTTGCTCTTTCTACCTAAATTGCTTAGCAATCCTAACATGCAAGCGATGCCACCTCCCTTGCCTGACACGTTATTTCGTTTTGCCTTCCTAGTTAGTCCAGCGGTTACCTTCCTTTATATAACTTGCCAGTGAGAATCCTTTCTTCTAGCCTTGTACTTCTGCGCCTTTTTTTTCTGTGGTACTGGGGATTGAAGTCAGGACCATGCACTGGCCAGGCAGGTGCTTATGTCATCAAGCTCTACCCCATCCCTTGTGCCCCTTCTTGTACCCTCCACTCTACTCTGTGGGGTTCGTTAATCTGGTGTTTACCTCTTTCACAAACTTGAATGCCTTGAGAACAGGAATCCTCTCTTACTTATCTATCTGTCTCCGTCAGCTGCCTACTTGGTACTTGGAAGATGTTCTGTGCATGCTTACTGAGTGGGTGAGTGAGCAAATTAGCACAATAGCAGAGCTCCTAATCAGACACCAGAGGACCTAATAGACCAGCTTTGCTCTGCTTCGTACCCATCTTTGACTTCTTAAGTTGGCCCCTTTGTCAATGGGATAATGAGCTGTCCTTTGACCAGTTCTTCTAAGCATCAGGGCTTCTACAGCAGACGCTGATGGTTGTGGGATGCTTCACATGCCGACAAGTACTGCTCACCCCAGCTGTGCTGGCCGTCTTTGCTCTGTCTGCTGCTATGGAAGAGGAGGACTTTCCTTCTCCATTTGCTTGAAGTAGTAGCTAACCCAAAGTTTCAGAACAATGACATGCATGTGAAATGTTTAACAAATACTACCTAAGATTATTATACAGTTGTTTACAACTTCCAAACTGAATGATACTGTAAAGGCTTAATATCAACTGAGTTATACTGCTTTCTGCTTAAATTACAAGCATTTCATGAATGTAGGCATAACACATCATTCCATATTATTATTCTACTTTTATTATTCTCTTCTATATTATTCTTTTCATCCTTTTCAGTACAAGATGCATCTGAGAGGTAAAAATTGGTAAAGAAAACTAAAAGGCAAATATACAGTGAGAGTTAAAAATGGAATTGGCAAGTTTAGGAGCTTGTTCCACCTTTGTTCATAGTTTATCAATGTTCCTGAAAGTCAGACTTGTTTCAAAGCTCTGCTCAAATGTGTATCCACATGTGACATTTCTATCCTAGCAGTTTTGAGGTTTGCCTAGCTGGTCTCATCCTCCCACTGAAGATTAGAAGTCTAATTTCTAAGATAATGGACACACGCACACCATCCCTGTCTCCTGCGGTCTCCCTGGTTTGCAGAAAAGATGTTGAATTTTTTTCTCCTGTTGGCCACAGGGGAAATAACTCTGGCCACAGATAGAGTGCAGAAAAACAATCCTGTGCTTTTCCTCTGCCCTTTATTTACACTCCGTATACTTTCTGTTCCCTTCAGTATTTTTATTTGTGTGTACTTGATTGTTGATCTTTCTCTGACTCAGATCTCTATTACTGATGGCCAAAGTTGAAGTCTCAGAAAGGTATCATTTGCAAAAATGCAGTGAAACATGATATACTTGTGAGCTACACCTTTGGCTTTTTCCAGACTATACAAACAATAACTGCAGAAAATGGTTCCTTTCTTTATATTTATACACGCACCCCTTTCAGAGCCAGCTTACCTAATAAATATTTGTAAAATTAAAATCAAGAATGGCTGATATATACACAAACCCCTCAAATGACCATAGATTCAGCTAGCAGCTTACTTTGGTGGAAAGAAATTTTAAAGATGATAAAATGGTGGTTGATGGTAGCTCCAGTGAAAATTGTTGAAGTTTAAAAACAGATCAGCTCTTGTTAAAGACTATGGTGCACTAATGTCAAAAAATAAACCATCTCTGATCTTCCATTCCTTGGCTGGCCAGATAGCTCAGTGCACTAAAATGCCTGCTTAGGCAGACACAGGGACCCGGGTTGGATCCCCGGCATGCTGTGCCAGCCTTGCCCCTGGAGCCCACTGAGATGTTTGACTGAGACTGGGTGTGATGATACCTGCCTGCAATCCCAGAGCTTGGGAGGCTGAAAACAGGAGGATCACTGTGAGTCCGATTCATGAAGTGAGACCCTGTACTAAACACATAGAAAGAAGAAAGAAAGAAAATGATCTTCCATTCCTCCACTTAAAAAAACACAAGAGAACATGACTCATAAAGGTGTTGAAGCATTACATAGCACAGAGAAGACAAAGCGTGTAACAAGGACTCAGTAGTTGTTTACTTAGCATTCTTGGTCCATCTTTGAAACTTTGTCTTCTGCACAACACAAACACACAATTGCTTCCATTTGTCCCTGTGAAGTGGTAGCTATTGAGTAACAAGGGAAAGTGTCAAAAATGAAATGATTTGGTAAAAGTGTCTGAGGACACTTAGTGACATGGACTGGTCCTGGGCAGCACCGATCCTGACACTCCACTTTAATAATGGGCAGAAATGTTTGTACCAGGCAGCGTACACTACAATACACAGCGTGGTGCGAATTAAATGCTGTGCTGCATTGCCAACTGAAGTAACAATACTGCACAATGCTCATGGTCACAGCATTGCAAAGAGATTACTTTCACTGCAAATAACTGGAGATGTTGTCAGCACAGACATACCTCACAGGAATTTGCAGGAGGTCTTCTGTAATTAATATGAACCACCAGCGCACAGGCTGAATAACCAACACAATTAGGGTTTTCCAGCCGTGAGCATATATTAGAGATTTTCCTTTGATCTACTTCTCTCTGGGGACTCATGTCCTGCCATGCATTAACTGAATTCCCCTCAGAATTCTACACTCTAGTACTTTCTATCTAGGTCATCGGGTTATCATTTGATGCTCTGTGAGTTGGTGACTGGATAAAAGAGCATCTGCAGATGGAATCAAAAAATTTAGCAACTCCAGAAAGGAGAAAGTTGCCTTTGATAGTTGTCTGTCAAAGGGGCCATCTGTGTCCTGGTGTGACTGATGTAAATTAGTGGCACTTTCTTATCCCTAAACTCACAGTTGTTTCTGTCTGCAAAATAAAGGAGAAAAGCACTGATGAGCAGGTCAACACGTGATTGTGTCTAAAAGGGGCCACTGAGAATAAGGAACTTGAGAATAATACCAGAATAGGAAATGCACACTGCACCCTCACAGTGTGGCTGTGACAGGTCTGTTAACCTCTTTGGTAATGTGCTTCTTCGTCCAGAAAAAAAATAGACTTCATAACTATTCCCTGGAGCACAGGAAAGACTAAATGAGGTAATGTATACAGAACACTTAGCCTGTTGCCTGGCATATATTAAATATTCAATAAATGTTAGTATGATTACTTTCCATTGATAGGCAGTTTCGCATGAGCATTTATCTTCTTTTGGTTTATTAACTTCCCAGAGGAGCAGAAGAGCTCAAGTAGTCAGGTAGTGAACAGAGAATGGAGTGAGGGGATGGGAAAATAAATCGCCATGGAGATAGTTGGGGGGAAGCCATTCTTCTCAGTCTGTTAAACCTGTTACAGCCTGAGATAGCCCAGCTTATCCAACCACATAACTCATTACGTCCTTTTCCATTTAACAACTATTTTTAATGGACCACTACATGGCTAGGCTCAGGAGCTCTGGAACATAGAATTACACAGCACAGAAATTATTTTAATACAGTGATTATGCTAGTACAGACATTTAAATTTTTTTTTTATCAAAATCATCCCTTCACCTCATGGACACATACATAAATCTTTTCAGAATCCTATACAAACTACCGTTGAAGCCGGGCGTGGTGGCTCACGCCTATAATCCCAGCACTTGGGAGGCTGAGGCAGGAGGATCGCTGTGAGTTCGAGACCAGCCTGGGCTACAAAAGTGAGCTCAAAGCCAGCCTGAACTGCACAGTGAGACCCTGTCTCAAAAAGCAAAAAAAAAAAAAAAAAAAAAAAAAAAAAAAAAAAAAAAAAAAAAAAAAAAAAAAAAAAAAAAAAAAAAAGCAACTACCGTTGACATGTAAAAGTACAATAAAAATCTGCTCCAACTTTGGAAACTATAATGTTTGTCTACATAGCAACATTTTGCTGACATGAAATATCAAGGGATTCCCACCAAATGGAATGTATAGGGGACTTGGAGGAGAATATCATGCAGTCCTATGAAAGAACACACCACTAAGATCTGGTGGACTCCTGGGTCAGTTTAACTAAAAAGGCATAAAGTAGACTATGGCTTATGGGCAGGGTTGCCAGGTAAAATATGGAGTGCCCAGAGCAACTTGACTTTTAGATAATTGATGAAAGTGATGGTGAGTTTGTACCATGCAATATTGTGACCTACTCCCACAGAAACTTGAAAATGACTGATTATCTAGAAACTCGGAAGAATAAGCCTTTGTGTCCCTTGTGTGTTACATCACGAATGACTGGACTTTTGCAGAGGTTGTAGACGCTGCAGCGCTGGCTCTGGGCCCTTCTTGTAGCCAGCAGACCCTCATGCCTGACAGGCCTGGAGAGAAGGGCGTCCCCAGCCTGTAGCAGGGTCCAAGGACCAAGAGGGCTTGTTCTAAAAGTCTGTGCCTAGTGGGAACCATACTACTGACAGTAGACCAGCATTCCAAAGCATGTTAGGACACAGACAGCATACTACCCCATATGTCTTGGAGACATGTTCCAGTAGAAGGAAAATGGGGCAGCCATGGCCAGGAGCTTTGTTTTCTAAGCCAGGTAAACTTAACCATAGAATCACCACAAGCAAGTTAAGGCGGACGTATAGGCTAGGCTGTGCTCTGGCTCAGGCACCTATGGCTCAGAGAAGAGGGCAGGACTCAGCCTGGTCCTAAGCAGGTGGACAAGGCAGCACAGGAAAGGGCCCAGCTCGCTGTCTCCACTGCCCCCTGCCTTGACTCTCTTCCTCCCAGGACTGCAGTCTTCTTAAACATCTTAGGTGAGCCGCACTCTCCCTTCCTCTGGACCTCGAAACTGCAGGCAAGCAACCCTTGGACCAAGAGCCGGCAGCATCTCTCCTCTTCTGCTTTTCTAGGATCCAATACTGGACAAACAGGGCCTGCTCCTATAAATGACTGATTGACACATCTATCGGGAAAAACAAAACTAAAATATGGAAGAACTTTATTTTTAATAACTCCTAAATTCCAGAGTGAAGACAGACAGTCATTGAATTAATTCTAAAGACAATCAAATCATTCAAATTCAAAAGGAAACTTAAATATTTGTAGAAATTGGTAGAGAAAGGAAGAAGACTACACAACTTGAAATACAGATGTCTTCCCAGCATTTGGGAGGCTGAGGCAGGTGCAAGCTCCAGACCAGCCAGGGCTACAAACAGCAAGCTCAAGGCCAGCCTGAACTGCATAGCGAGACACTGTCTGAAAATGATAACAATAATAAATAAATAAATAAATAAATAAATAAATAAAATACAGATGCAGGAGATTCCATTAATATAAAATAGTAACTCCATTAATGAACAGAAGGTCATATAATGAAAAGGGAGTAGTCATAGAAAAAGTAGAAGGGGTTGGTGCGATAGCTCAGCGGTCTAAAGCGCCTGCTTAGGCAAGCTTAGGCAACCTCAGGGACAGCAGTTTGATCCCTGATACCACGCGCTG